>PVJI01029714.1:0-14989 GCA_004026765.1 Micronycteris hirsuta
TGTCCTCTTTTTTTGAGTAGGACTATAAGAAAGAAAATAAGATTTTTCTACTTGAGCCTAAGTCCCTTGCTGGGATGGGAAATTAGAAGAAACACTGTTCTTTTACAGAATGTATTACGTAAAAAATTTTCTCTGACCACCGACATGAACTTGAAGTTGGAAATTGTATTTTGACCTTGAAGACTCAACTGCCCTACACTGAAAGAGATTCAGGAATGGGGCTTCTTCCCTTCTGGTCTGCAACAGACTCTAAGGACCACCTCCTTTTCCTACCCACTGACATTGGTCAGCTCGCATTTTAACGTCTGGTATCCACAGGGGCGCATGTGCATGTGGGAACAGAAAGTGAGACAAGCAGTGCTAAATGTTCTAGGCCTTGAAAAGTTCACAGGAATAGAGCCTGTGGTTAAAAATATTTCTACCATTGTGCAGGAATTAGAAACATTTCGGCGGTATAAAAATGCACCAAAAGAAATAATAACTGGTCCCACCTGTCCTTGCCTTACTGTGATACGGAGCCCATGATTCATCTTCTAAATTATATTTCAAGGGAGAAGAAAAGCATGGCCCACATCATTTTTTTGTCTTTCTGGCTCTGTGAAGCTTTCACTAGCCTCCTCAGATAAGATGAATTGCATGCTCCTCAGAGTTCTCAAAGCGTTTTGTTCATGCCTTGATTATATGACTTACTGCCTCTGCTATACAATGGTGTTATTCATTTCCATGCTACCAGATTCAGCCCAGCGTTTTATACGCTGTAGGGGCTCCACATAGGTGTTGAAGGCGAGTTGAAAGAAAAAGGAAATTTTTACTCCATTTTTTGAAGAAGGAAGGGAGTTATGATTATTTTAATTTGCTAAAAAATAATTTTAAAATAGAAATTCATTATGGAGGGATGTTCTCTGTTTCCTCAGTTTTTATTCTTAAAGATTCAAGTTACAGTTTCGAGAACTCTTCTCTATTCCAAGAGAGTGATGCTTTATAAAACCGCTGGCATTTCTTCTTTGGTTAGCAGCTAAAAAAAAAGGTTTTGAGATTTTAGGGACAAGTTAAAATGGGGAAAGTGGCTTTTTTTGACAAACCTACTTTCCTGACCATTTGGGGATTTCTTCCAGACACTAGGCCCGGGACTTAAATATCTATCACAGGGACCAGAAGAGAAAAAGAGATTTTCACTCAAAAAAAGAAGAAGATGAAGTCTCAATTGCATTCCAAAACATTTCATGTTGGAAGATTTTGTGATATAACAATTTAAATCTAGTCATACACCAAAACTGAACAAAGGCTGTATGAGGAATCATATACTGTTATCACTTAGGAACATGAATGAAAAAATTCTTTAAAAATTATAAACAAATCAAGCTTATCAATGTATAAATATATAAAATATCTACCTGTGACCAGCTAGAGTTTATTCTAGTAATGTATGTATAACTCAAATCAGAATTCCTATTAATATAATTTATCAGTTTTTCTATAGGAAAGAAATCATATGCTGATTTTTTAGAGGCATATTAAACATTCAATAAAATCTAATATTCATTCCCAATAATATCTTAGCAAAATAGGAAAAAGTGTTTATCTAAGTATCAGAGGAAACATCAAACTTAATGGTAAAACAGTTGAAGTATTCCTGCTAATGTTGGAAAGAAGATAAGGATGCCAACATCCAATCAACATTATATGGTGGGACTTACCAAAGCAGTAACACATGAAAAAAGGTGGGGGTGGAGGGAGGTTAGAACTATAAAGGAAGACAAAAAAATCCTTTTCATTTTCAGATACCACTGTCTGCATAGAAACTCCTCCCCCCTAAAAACCTATAAACCATTATTAGAACTAATGGGAAAATTTAGAAAGTTAGTTGGATACTTTATCAACATAAAAAAAAAACATTCCTAGATGACAATAATAGCCAATTAAAAATAGAAAATTTAAAAGTTACATGTATGAATACGACGGAGAAATTATAAAAGATTATTATAGGACATATAAAAAGGCTTGATTAAAGAGATATGTTTATGGATGGGATGACTCAATATCGTAAAGATGTCAATTCTGCCAAAATTAATCTATAAATTAAATGCAGCTCCAATAAAAATGCCATCAGAGTTCTTCACTGAACTTGCCAGTGCAAAAGAGTCAAGAAAAGTTAAGCCAGTGCTGAAGAGGAGCAATATGGGCTTAATAATGAAGACAATGTGGTACGGGGCAGGGACGGTCACCTAGACCAACGAAACAGAACACAGTCAGACGCAGACCCAGGCACATGTGTGAACTGGCCGTGGGAAGAATGTGCAACTACCAGTCAGCATAGGAAGGATGTGTTTTCAACCAGCGGTGACGGAGTCAGGGGTTAGCCAGGTGAAAATAAGAATCTGACTTTCCTAACAGATGCCATACTTCCATCAACTTCAGTTAGATTAAGGATATACGTAAAAAGCGAGATGATAAGACTTGTAGGAAAAACTAAATTTATGAACTGAGAACAGGAGATAATTTTTTAAACACAACACAAAACCCACATACTATAAAAAGTATACTTATTTAGTGCAGTCAAACTCATGAATTACACAACTCCTTTTCAAAGAAACCACAATTGAAGTTAAACAAAAAATCAAGTCTCATACTAGGACATGGTTTGCAACTGATATAACCCGCAAAGATCACCAGTCGGAACTCAACAACTCCTATGCAACAATATGAAAAAGGAGCATCCCAACAGTCAAATGAGCAGTGGGTGTGAGCCAACAAGCAAGAAAAGATGCTCAGTCTTACTGTAATCAGCAAGACAAAGTAAAATATTCCCCCAATAGAGTATTACACAGCAATTAAAATAAAATAGAGTGATAAATCTCAAAAACAGTGTCAAGTGAAAAAAACTGAAAAACTGACACAATTTATGTCACGTTTGAAATAAGTGAAAGCATGTTACATATTTTAAATAAATACTTACATATAGAGTCATGGCAAAAAAAATCATACTTGGGAATGAAACACCAAGTCTTGGACAGCGGTTACAGTTATGGTGGCATGTTGAGCCACATTATTCTGGCTCGTCTGAGCCAACTCTGCATAGCTCTCCCTACTTCCATGTTTAGTGATGTCTTGCTAGTAGCTTGAAATCTGCAGCGATGGAGCATTTGCATGGTAGGAATTGGCAAACACTATCAATCTCAGGTTCCCCATTCCTTGTCCTCACCCTGGAGAGCTGGTTTACCATCTCTGTGCCATTCTCCCCAGAGTGAAAGGCAATCGGGAGGGGTACACATGGGGCTTCGACATGATTTGTATTGTCTTCATGCTTTAAAGAATTTCTATGGCAACCATGGCACAAGGAAAGGCTTTGACAGAGTGGGATGGTTCGTGGGTGTTTACTGTCTTACTCTCTGCTTTTCTGTAATTTGGAAATATTTCCTGAAAAACAAAATCTACTCAGATGATTTTTTCAGGTCAGCATAAAACCACTTCCTTTTTGCCCTCTTTAATTTTAAAGATTTAAATCTTGCTTAGTTAGTCACAAAAATATATGATGTTGAAAAACCTGGACCTGAACTAATAACAGAAACTTTAAAATTATTTCAAGCCCCAACCATAGATTTGCTGGATGGTTGTACCTTTGAAATCAACTGACGTAGGTGATATTTAATAAAGGGTTCATAAGAGGCAATAACATGAAAAGTCACATCAATATTCTTATTTAACCAAATATAATAGCAAAGATACCTGAACTCTGAATTTAGACTCCAGATTTAAGAGAAAGGAAAGAAAAATGAATAGGGATAATATAGCACAATTTAACTGTAAAATTCAACAAGAAAATATTCTTTAAAATAATAAAATACTACTACTACTAATAATAATAGAGGTTTGGCAAAAACCAAGGCATTCAAAATAGGCTAGACGGTTTCCAGCTGGGTGTCCTGGAGAAAAGGCCTTTCTCCACGCACAGCTGATTGCTGGTCTGTGTACCTCAGAGAGCTAAGAGGGTTAAACGAGGTCATGCATGTGCAGTGGGCTATAGAAATGTGACCTACAAAAGGGACAGGCACAGACATGGTCACATATCACCAGTACACAGACGTCTCACAAGTTGTCATCACCGCACTCACTCACTCTGACTCGGGTTGTTTCAGACATGTCTGATGTCCGTGGCCTGAGAACGCCACAGAGAAAAGAACAGAGGGCCAGTTCAGGACCAGAAAGTTCTCCTCACTCTTCCAGCTGTTGCAGGCCAGGCTCCAATGCCCACACCCCGCTGCCAAGGCCCCATCCGGTCGACAGAAATGGCCGCTCCATTCTTATCTTTCTTGAAATTAGGAGACACGTGAAGATCTGGACTCCAGGGAGTGAAACACCCTTCCCAGATCCCGCCACAACGGGTTTGGAGTCAGAGAAGCCCAGACGAGGCATATAAGGTGATCCCACACGGAGCTCTGCCACCTCTGGCATGAAGTAAGCCGTAGATAAACAGCCACTGCCGCCAGTTTACAGCCGAACCACAGGAAGGCGCACGCCCGGGGCCTCCCAGCACCGAGGCCTCGTCCCTCTCCCCCCCCTACGGTGCCGCTGGTGGGCTCCGGAAGGCCTGCTCTAACTCCAACACGTTATGTGAACACGGACTCCACATCCCCTTGTTCAGCTTTTATGTCTTTTCTCCATTTTCCTATTACTGTGGTTATTTCATGTAGATAGAATTTTTCAACCGTGGGACATATTACAAACATCTGAGGACCTTTTAAAACATCCTGATGCCCAGCCCCACACTAGACCAATTCATCAGAATTTCTGGGCATAGGATCCACCATAATTTTTTTAAAAAGCTCCTCAGGTGATTCCATCCAGTATGTAGCCCAGGTTGAGACCCACTGTCTCGGAACATGCAAACTGGCTTTCAAAGTCTGCTGAATTAAATGACAGAGACGTGGCAACACCGGCATTTTCGACATCCTAGGCTTTCAAAATGGAAGGATGAGTTGATGCAATTCAGCGAACACGTCTCCCAGAGGGCAGGCCTGTGCTAGGAGTTAGGGACCCAAAGATAGCAAAGGAGATGTGGATCCGACCCTCAAAGAGCTCACGTACACCAATTTCAGTACGAAAAGTGGGGGAAGATTTATAATTTGCATTGTGGTTGAGTCACATAATGTCAGGACACTGCAGAACTTTATTAACAGGGTTTTACTATATCAAAATCAATGTCAGCACTGGCTAATGTTTTGGTGTTTACTGTGTGCTGGCATTGAACTAGGCACTTTAAGTGGGTCGGCTCACTGAAGCTTCACAATAACCATATGAGGTAGACATATGTTATTGTTTCTATTTTCATTCATTCATTGATTCATTCATTCATTCATTCCACAAAAGTTCTGATGCCTCCTATTGGCCAGGTGCTGTTTTAAGCACTTGGGCAATAAAAAAACAGATGGATCCCAGCCCCCAGGGAGTGTTCTGCGAGTGGGAGTGGGGGAGAAAGAAACAAGATCCCTATCCCAAAAGTCAATCATGTTTTATGTTAGAAATTGCTAAATTCCAGGAGAAAAAGAAAGAGCAGAGCAGTTAATGTGTGTGTGTCGGGGTGTGGGGTGGGTTTGTGGGTAAGTGCATTGAGATAGGAAGCTTTGAGCAAAGACTTAAACTGAGGAAGTTCTTTCTTTTACTTCACTAAAGATTCACCAAAGGAAATATACATGGTTCAGCTGGGATGCGAACCCAGTTATTCTGGGAACCAGAGCCTGGGCTCTTTTTTAAAAAAATTTAATCTTTATTGTATTTTTTTTCTATTACCGTTTAGCTCCCTTGTACCATCTCCCTCTGGCAGCCACCGCAGTTTGTGGTCTATGTCCTTGAGTCCTTTTCCCTTTCTGCTCAATCTCTCTACGCCCTAACCTCCACCCCCCTCCCCAGCTGTCATCCTGCTCTCCATCTGAGAGTGTGTCCCCATGTTTCCGGTTAGTTCAGCCTGTTCATTAGATTCCACATACGAGTAAAATCATATGATTTGTCTTTCTCTGACTGCCTTACTTCACTTAACGTAATGTTCTCCAGGTCCACCCATACTGCTACAAAGGGTTAAATTTTCCTCTTTTTCACGGCTGAGTAGTATTCCACTGTGTAAATGTCACATAGTTGTTTTATCCACTCATCTATTGATGGACCCTTGGGCTGCTTCCATATCCTGGCAATTGTAAATATATTCATTGCAGTGAACATAGGGGTGCTTATGTTCTTTTGAATTAGTGTTTTGGAATCCTTTGGATATATCCCCAGAAGTGGGACAGCTGGGTCAAAAGGAAGATCTATTTTTAATTTTTTGAGGAACTTCCATACTGTTTTCCACAGTGGCTGCACCAGTCTGCATTCTCACCAACAGCGAAAAAAGGGTTCCCCTTTCTCCACATCCTTGCCAGCACTTGTTCATTGATTTATTGGTGATAGCAATTCTGACAGGTGTGAGATGGCATCTTATTGTGGTTTTAATTTGCATCTCTCTGATGATTAGTGGCTTTGAATATCTTTTCACATGTCTATTGGCCATCTGTATGTCTTCTTTGTCTACTCAGGTCCTTTGCCCATTTATTAATTGGGTTGTTTGCTTTTTTGGTGTTGAGTTTTGTAAGTTCATAAAGTTTGGATATTAACCTCTTATCAGATGGATTGGCAAATATGTTCTCCCATTTTGTGGATTGTCTTTTTATTTTGTTGATAATTTTCTTTGCAGTGCAAAAACTTTTTAGTTTGATTTAGTCCCATTTGTTTATCTTTTTCTTTTGTTTCTCTTGACTGGGGAGATATACCTGATAAAATATTGCTACAAGCAATGTCCTAGATTTTGCTGCCTATGTTTGCTTTTATGATTTTTATGGTTTCGGGTCTAACATTTAAGCCTTTGATCCATTTTAAATCTATTCTTGTGTGGTATAAGAAGGTGGTCTAGTTTCAGTTTTCTGCACATATCTGTCCAATTTTCCCAACACCGTTTATTGAAATAAACTGTCTTTAGCCCTTGTATGTTCCTGCTTCCTCTGTCAAATATTAATTGACTATAAAGGTGTAGGTTTATTTCTAGGCTCTCTATTCTGTTCCCTTGGTCTATGAGTCTGTTTTTATGGCAGTACCATGCTGTTTTGATTACTATGGCCCTATAGTATAGTTTGATATTAGATAGTGTGATTCCTCCAACTTTGTTCTTCTTTCTCAGGATCACTGTTGCTATACCAGAGTCTGTGCTCTTAACCCACCTACTACCTGGTCTTCCAAAAAGTATCACACTGCTTTCTAATAATTGACTTGCTTGTCCAGCCGCTTCAGCTCCTTGGCTGCCTTGTTTACTAAGGAAATTATCTAAGCCCAGTGCCTGCTACAAAAAAGGTACTGAATACATTTGAATTAAATTAACCATTTTAAATTTTAATTGTTAACTAATACAAATTAACGTATATGACTTAAGTATTCATCGTGTGTTTACTGCGTCCTGCCCACAGGCCAGCAGAAGGACACTTTCGGAAGTGCAGTGGAGGTGAGGATGCTGCAGACAAAACCCGTGTGGAGTTTTGGAGGCCCTGTGCATTCCATGTGAGAAGAATGATACCACTGCTCTGCCAGGGAAAACAGGCCTCTCCTCTGAACCAGGAGGATGCAGCAGGACAGGATATCGAACACATGGGAGACTCGTACACAAACAAGAATGCTTCTGGGGTCCTGGCAGGTGCAGCTCAGTGGATTGAGCACTGGCCTGTGAACCAAAAGGTCGCCAGTTCGATTCCCAGTCAGGGCACATGCCTGAGTTGCGGGCCAGGTCCCCAGCTGGAAGCATGTGACATGCAACTGATCACTGTATCTCTCACACATTGATGTGTCTCTCCCTCTCTTTCTTCTTCCCTTCCCCCCTCTCTAAAAGTAAATAAATAAAATATTTTTAAAAATGCTTCTGGGTAGACGACTTCATGACGCAAGAGCCCACACAACATTATGAAGTCAAACCAAGGATTTCAGGGAAAGTTTTCTTAGTCCACATTCATTTGAGAGAAATTCATAATGTCTCCATGCAAGGGCAATCTTCTGAGCACTCACTTACCTATTGAAGTGGTAGATATCTTGTATGTTTCCAAAAAGGGCTGATCTTTCTTCTGTCTCCAGAGGAAGTTTCGTTTGGTCCCTGATGCAGTCAAGGTAGTCCTGCGAAAACAATGAGAAGGCTGTCTGAGACGCCGCTGTCCTGCAAGTCATCTTTAGTTTGCAAGATGTATCTTTCTATCAATGTCGAGTAATTATCATACAGATGTGCTCATTAACTCCACTCTGTGAATGCAGTCTCTCTTTTATTAATGATAATACTTAACATATTTATAGAATGAGGATTGTGAGCAAAGAAAAAGAGTGTTGTATACATTAATATCTGCCCCCAGTAGTATTAGAACTTCTCTAGATGGATAATATAATGACCACAGTTACCAATAATATCAGAGTTTTGACATAAAATACCATCTGCTGTTTTCTTGATATGATATCATGACATGGTAAAAGATACTCCAAAATTCATACAGTGAAAAACCAGAAATGCAGATCTTAAAATTTCTCATCACAAGAAAAATAACTTGTAACTATGTGAGGTGATGTATGTTAACTAAACTTACCATGTTTAGTTAACACACTATATACAGTTAACATACTGTAACACTATATATACCTTGTACACCTTAAATAATGCAATGTTATATGTCAATTCTATCTTAATAAAACTGGGAAAAGTGACAAGAGTTGATTTAAACATACCCTTTAACATAGATAGAACTCAGTTGTTACAGAACTAAAGTCTTTCCCAAATACCAATTTATTTCTTTAAAACAATTTCTTTTACATAAAGCACATGATGCTATCTACTAGGTTATGTGAAAGACCGATGGAAAACTTTGACATGATTTTATTTGCTGAATGATTTTATTAACAGAGAAACAGCTGCAAACAGAGCTGACTGGGGCTCAGACCCACAGTGGGTTCAATGCACGTGGCTTAGAAGGGATCTGAACCGCTGAGAGGGGAGACTCCTTCCCGCCCCGTGTGCTCGCGAGTTCATAACCAGGCATCCCTGCTCCCTTCGACAATGCTAGACAAGGCTCACTCTGCAGGAAGCAGGAAGACAATAAATAAAAAAGTGAAAACATCTGAAATAACGTAAACTTAGAAAAATCAATGCAGTTCCCTGCCCTGAACGTGGACTGTGCCCTCTGTCAAACACTGCAAGGGCTTCGGTGGCGTTCGGAGGAAGTAACCTAGTGACAAGTCAAGCAGACCATGAAAATCCCGGCACTGGGACCTCATTCCGAAGCCCTGTCCCAGACAGAGCAGGATTTAGCAGCAGCTAGCAAAAGGCAAAACTGAAACTGAAGAACCATCAGATAATTGTTTCTTCTCTTTTAATAATCCCCATCCATTCCCTCATGTACTTTCTGTTCCACAGATGAAAAACAGGCAGGGTTTCATCATTAACTTCCTGAGTGGCACATCTGACAGAAGGCATCAAATAACTTTCAAACGTTCTGGTTTTTTAATATTAAGATCACTGTCATGCATGAACTAAATGTTCACTTTTTTTTTTGAAACAAGCTTTGTGGTAACATCTGTTCTTAAGAAAGTGGTCATCTCAATATGAAATTAGAGTCACAAGGTTTAAGTGCAGTTGTCCCTAAAAACCCACAATAGCAAAACCTAGGCTCCTCACTTTTATGAATGGAACAATGGTAAGAGGCTTATGTATCTGCACAGGATACAGAGTTAGTGCCCACATAAGAAATGCTGAAGGAGGCTAGAATTGAAGGAACAGCATTTTGAACATGTAAAACCTAAACTACATTTCCTCAAAAACAAAACAAAACAAAACAAAACCCAACAACACGTGTACATTGTTATTTTCATAAAAGTCTATATGGTCCCAAAGGGTGGGCTGACATTTAACTTCCACTAAATTGTTTTATTTGACAGTTGCTTAATACTTTAATCAGCATTTTAAAAGGACAAACTGTGTATAAAACTAAGACAGTAGAACAGAAGGATGCGAATGGGTATGAAATTAAAAAGCGAATCAGAAGGCTATGGATGAGCACGATCCGCACCCAACTGCAGGAGGAAGGGAGAGACAGAGGCGGGGTGCACACGCCAAATCCAGCCGGCTGGCTGCACTGAAGTTCAGCGAGACAACGCAACAATCCCTTTTCTCACTTCAAGTGCGAAGCTTGCTCATTTGCAGAAACCTGAAACTAAATTCTTCATGTGAGGGAAAGATTGAGTGAAGGGGCTTGAAGAATTTCATCTGGGGCAAGAGACAAAGAACTGTTGGCCCCCTTCCAACAAATGCTGGCCCCTCGCCCAGTGAAAGCGGTTCAAAGCCCCCAGTCTGTGGTGGAGAAACTAGATTGTAAAAGCTGCTTGCTCTGAAATGGTTGAGAAAATAGATCGTCAGGAGTCCAAATTTTTGTCGGCCACTCTAGAAAACAGATCAAAGTCGCATGGCCACAACTTGTTCCCCCCGCTGATCATAATTAAGCCCTTTAAATACGATACTTTAACCCGAACCCCATCACTGAAAACTACTGGGGCATGCACTGCATTAGCAGCTGTAATCATCTGAGGCCAAAATGAGGGGTTTGAAGCTCAGTGATAATAACAGCGCGTTCTGTGCTCAAATGACAGAGGAAAGGTACCAATGAAATTTATTGGAGCCTGTCACGCTGCTTATTAATTTTATTGGCTTGATGTTAGTGCCTCTTGCTGCCCTACTGTTAACAATGAGGAACCACTTTAAAACTTGTGCATGGGAAACAATTACTCTCCAAGAGAATCAAGAATTTCCTCTACTTTGGGGAGATCCACGCAGAAAAGAACTTTTCACCATTTGAATGCTTTTGTTATATAGTTTTAAATTTTGCCTCAAAAGTATTTATTTTTCTATCCATTTATGACCTTGAGATTTCCACCACTGTAATATTTGTACCTGAGTGTCTTCTTCTCCTTAACTTTTTCATTCCTGCTAATGTCTATTATTGAAAATATATGATAATCTAATTTGGTGCTCTTTGAGGTGTGGTAAGTGAACAGGAGCCAGTTTGCAAACTCTTGGTTACTGACCTGCAACAAAGTGCAGAAATCAAGAGAAAGCATGTAGAAACTTCACTTGATCTTAGCCCAAAGGGTGGGAAGCAATAGCATGTGGAGACTTACAGCATTTTGGCAGAATGTGATCTCTCAAATCTAATGATAAATTTGGACTTGCATTTTGCATGTCAGATTTCTTCTATTTTATTTTTTTAGTAATTCTTTTCATTATTGTATTTTTCCAAAGTGTCAGTGTGTAAGTGATTGGGAAACACACACGCATGTCCCTCATGATAGAGAGGTTCAGAAGCCTTGGTCTGGATAACCATCCAGCAGAAATGCTGCAGAAACTGGGGAAGAGGCCCTAGCCGGGTAGCCCAGTTGATTAGAGCATCATCCATCCCATCATGCCACGGTTGTGGGTTCAATCCCCAGTTAGGGCTCATACAACAATCAATTACTGAATGCATAAATAAGTGGAACAACAAATAGGTGTTTCTCTTTCTCTCTCTCTCTAAAAACCAATAAATAAATAATTTTAAAAAGAAACTGGAGAAGAATTCAAATTCAGAAAGGTTCTGTTCATAAACCCCGCTCGCATTTCAAAATTCTACTCACTGATTTCATGGTTTAACCTTTTTGATCTAATCTCTGTTGCCAGCACTTCCAAAGTCCAAGTCTTTGTTATAACTCCTATTTAAGACTTTCCATCTTTATCTTGGAGGATGCCCCCTTTTCTGGTTCTCCATCCCCTTCACCTTTTTCTAGAAACCAGTCATCTCTTTACCTAAAAGCCTGCCTTCCAAATGCCACAGGTTACATGGAGATGGCATGAATACCACAATGACTTACACGGGTGCATCAGTTTTCAGTTTAAAAGCCCAGCCACATTCCTGCAGACAAACCCTCCTCCCCACCTTTTCTGAGGACACAAGAACACATGCCAAGTTCTGTTTTACAAGCTAGGAATTATAAAGATGAATAAAACATGATCCCTTCCCCCAAGGAGCTCCCTGTGTAGTTGAAAGACAAGTGTAAACAAATAAGTACAATACAGTGTTTAGGCCACAGGGCCGGTAAATATTCAGGACACGGGAGAGAGGAGCCCCACGAGGCAGTGGTCAGTTCCAGGCCAGGGAGAGGCTTTACAGAGGACGTGACACGAGAGCTGCATCTTTAAGGATGAGCAGAAGTCTGAAAATAGAGAAAGGAGTAGGAAGGACATGACCACATCCAGAAAGAGAGAAAAGATCAAACGAAGGCACAGGGTCGTGGAAAGCGGGGTGACGCTAGGACAGTAACTGGAGCCCAGACGGGTTCCAGAGGGCAGGGCGCGCGCATGCGCACACAGACCCGGAGGTGGGGCTGTCACGGGAGGGAGGACAGGACTGATGAAGGAGAATCTTCCTTGCTCTGCAGGTGGTACAACGATGAAGGATGTAAAGAGACCAAAGACCATCCCAGCATCAGTGAAGAAAATACAACAGAAGCTATAAAGGTGCTGGTGGGGAGGCAGAGCAGCGCAGGTGAGCACAGGCCCGGCCTCCACGAGTTGAGTTCCGTGGAGGGCAGAGGTACTGACCCAGGGGAGGACAGTGAGAGAAAGGGGGCCAGTCAAGGGGTGAATGTCACAGTGTCAGTGACCGAGGGACAGCGCTGGCTTTCAGTAGGAGGGAGTCTGGGCCCCTCTCTCTTCTTTCACTTCACACTTCAAGGATGAGGGGTTTTGGTCCCCTAGCTTCCCGAAAAGGCAGTAAATGAAGGAAAAGGCAGCGAGACCCAGTGGCTGCAGCATGGAAACAGTCGGGGAGCTCCCTCTGGGGAGAAGGACCCCCCAGCTTTCATCCTTCCTCTGGTTTCCTCTCCCAGGTGGCTGGGGAGGCCAAGGACGAATCTAGTGCTGCTCCTGCAGGCTAAGACAGCGGAGACCTTGGAATGCGTTTCTGGGCCTTTTTGGGCTAGCTGGTCTTCCTCACACCCAGATAAAATACTTAAAGACACCCCTGGGGATTCATGGTGAACAGGAGACGAGCCATGTCTTTAGTCTAGCTCATCCAGATAGTAGATGGCTCCAGCTCCCTTATCTTGTTCTTGTTAAGGTCAAAGCTCCGAGGAGAAGTGAGGGTTTCAGTTTCCAGCCATTGTCCTTTGCCCAAACAGAGCCCTCAGGGACCATCAGGGCAGATGTGACTGGTTCCGAGTCACAGGCCCCTGCCCACATCCCCACTCTGGCGCTTTCTCTTCCCCTGCCTGAGGGAACTGAAGAGAAGTGGGTGGTGGCCTGGGGTAAAGGCGGTACCTGGGTTTTGGCTGCGTGAAACCTGTGGTCACTATAGGACATCTCTCTAAGAAAGGTTTGTCGGGCACAGGAGCTGCGAAGCCAGACTGAGCAGTGTGCACACACAGAGAGCTCTCTGAGGGTGTGGGGGGTGGAGAGGAGACAGAAGTGCTCAACTATGCAGCTTCGGGGTCTGTCTTATGCAGCATTGACAGAGGATGGGCCCAGGGACGCGTCAAGGGTCTGGCCTCAGCGGAGCTGCTTCAGGGTGTCTCAGTGCTGGTAAATTACTGATAGAGTGATGCATCCCTCTGCCCATCTATCCACCCATGAGTCTATTCATCTATGCATCCACCCACCCATGAACCCATGCATGCATGCATCCATGCACCCACCCATCCATGAATCCACCCATCCATCCATGCATGCAGCATCCATGAATGGACAGGCTGGTTGGTGTAGGAAAGGAGAAGGTGGCGGGAGGAAGCCTGGCATGACAAGAGGGGAATCACGAGCAATGATGGGCACCGAAGACAGAAGGCGCCAGTCAGGGCGGAGATAAAGGGACGAGAGCAGAGGTGAAAGACAGAAAGAGGAGCGTCTCTCCAGGGAAGGCCGGCAGGGAGCTCCAGCTATTTGAGTGGGGGCAGGGGTTGGGCAAGTCCACACTGGTCAGCTTCACTCTATGCCGTTGAAAACAGAATTCTAACAAGCCGGAGTACTCAAAGTAAAAAGTCCCCTCTTCCTCCACACAGACCTTCTCTCCCCACCCACCCCCAGTGTCATCCTGCAGCAGTAACTCTGCTTAACAATGCATCATATGCGTCCTTCTGGGGTATATTCCAGGGCATAATTATACCTTTCAAAAATGAGATTCTATGCTTCATTCACAACTTCGTTTTCTCCATTCAATATATATAAATACAGTTTTAAATGTAAATACAGTTCTTTCTCATTCCTTATAATGGCCGCATTGTATATAATGCACTTAAATAAAGATTTTGGGGGGCGCGTCCTATGTGCTAGTGACTGTGTGAAAGGGGGGCATTCAGAAATGAGTAACATGTGATCCCTGTTCCCTGAGGTGCTCGCCAGAGAGAGTAAGGGAGGAAGACATGAAAAGAAGTAATTGTTACAGTGTAACAGTTTAACTGTTAGAATTATTTACAAAGTGCTGTGAGAGTATAGAATACATTTTCAAATGAAAGAAACCTTTATCTTTCTCCCAAGTAAGCCACTAAACAGGGTTTATAGTAAAATTTCCTGCTGTAGCCTGCAGATAAGGTATCAGAAGTCTAATCTTCAAGTTAATCTCTCTTTTTTCTCTATCCCTATCCATGGGGGAGGCAGGTACAGCCAAAGAAATGGGTGAAAGCCGGGGTCTCTGGCCACGCCCCCAGGCTGGAAACAAAAGCTCTGATTGTGGGAACAGAGTTTTCCCCGAGTTAATGAAATGTAGCCCCCACACCGCAGAGCACTGTACTGAAAATACAGTGTATCACCAACACGACAAAATCCGTCTGCCAGCATGGTGGGGTGTAGGCAGAAAGGTGGGGCAGGAAGAGACAGCAGGAGGAAGGGGAGGATAACTTGGGTGGGGAGGAAAGGGGGCGAGACAGG
>PVJI01029715.1:0-14986 GCA_004026765.1 Micronycteris hirsuta
AGGCTGCTGAGAATCTCCCCAAATGGCCCTACTGATAAGCAAGTTTTCCAGTCAGTGTCTCCTAGAGACAGAGAACCTAAGCAACCACACACAAGGAGAACAAAAATCAGAAGCTGAAGTTAGTATGGGTAACTACATTTCAACTAACGCATAGGTAATTCATTCTTCCTCACACAATTCTGACGTATGTTTAGAAAAATGAAACTCTGAGGGGTTAATATAAACTTCTTATAGTAAAATGGAAAAAAGAGCTCAATAACTTCAACAACTACCACTGTTTATGGGAAACAAACTTGTGAAATGGCCTAAGAAAGACTTTTAAAATTACAGGATCTTATTACCTGCTTAAGCCCCTCTCTAGAAGGGACAGATGTTTTCACAATATCATCAATAGCCCACCACTGATCAGCAAGGTAAAATGCCACAGCTAAAATAGAATAAATGATTATTAACATTTAAGTCTTGTCTTAAAGTATATAATATTACTATTTGTTAAGGTTTATATAGATACTCTTAAGTATACCCATGCTTTAAAATATACAATGTAGCACCATTTATAGCATTTTTACTTTACTCATTAAGCATTTAATTATAAGCAACTAAGAATTGTATTTTCTTAAATTTACAGTTTGAAACAAGTTTTCTTTTTTAAAATTCTTTCATGTAGCTACCTTTTAATAAATTTCTAATTGTTTGGAGAAAAACTCCTTCATTTTAAAGATTAAGGGAAAAAAGAGACCTGTGAGTGAGTCCTCAGGTGAAAAAAGAGCAAGAATTTTCTGCGTCTGATCTCCACCATAAAGAGGCACAAAGCCTACATTTGACAGGCTAATAGGAATCTGAAATGACAATTGATTAAAGATTAGTGAAAAGTCTGTTAGAAAATATAGGACAAAAACACCATGATTCTACCAAAATATTAACTTAGCCTACATTAATGCTAGTTATATAACCTCATTTCACAAAAGATATTTCTAGTCTCAAGAAAAAAGTAAATCAGAATTTCCCTTTATGGAATTTTATTCTCTTGGGGAAAAATAGGAATTTTTCCTTCAATAAATATTACTGTGCTCTAGCCATAAGTCTAAGTAAAAACAAAAGAATGACATGGTCCACAAAGTCATTAAAAAACAACTATAGTTTATTATCTGTTACTTACACTACTAGGGTGGGGATTCTATTTTGTAGAAAAAGAAACCAGATAGGTGAATGTTTTTCCTAATTTTTGAGACACATACAATACTTTAAAATTTTTCTGCCTTCATTAATCCAACACCAATCCCCCATTTACAGACAATATTTGAATTTAGAGAATGAGAAAATATTGGTACACTTAGAGACATTTTTAAAGAATCCCTTAAATGAACATAATTTTCCAGAAGAAAAATCTCAGGTTCGAGCATGTACCTACCATCAGTTCACAGTGGAACTCTACTGAGTCCAAGTCTAATAATCCATTGCAATATACTATGGCTTCCTAATTTGAATTTTTTGATTTCAATATTTTAGAAAAGGGAAGATTTGTGACACAAAAATGTGTGATTTAGTGTTTTGATTTTTTATTTAAAAATATATTAATATCACAAATTGCAAATCTAAAGAAAATTTGAGTTAGCTCAAATGACAACCAGTCTTGGCAAAATTGGTTAACTAGTCAATCTTAAAAGCACAACACAAATATTAAGCAATAACCTGTAGAATTTTTAAAAACCTGATCATGCTACTATACTAACCAATCAATATTTATCCATTTTACTGATGTCTGCTAATACACATTTCAAAAGTGACTAGTTAACCCTTTAAAGTGATAGAAACAAAAGGATATTGTTTTCATGCATAAATTCAACTGAAAAGATTGATAAAAATCACTGCAGAACACCTTACCGTAATATTGAGAAGAGAAAAACACTCAGGATTTTCAGGGTCCCCACACCTTAGATCTGACATATAATCTTCAGCAGAATTTTCCAATTCCTCGTGAGTGCAATTATCCAGCATATCCACAGGGAATGCCATCCTCTTTAACAAACAATATGAGACAAAATGTTTCAGAATATGAAATGCTATCTTTCTTTTCTCATAGAAAAAACTTTATTGTAATATCTCAACATTTTATTGTAAGGAAAGGTCTTTTTCACTATGACAAGTCAAACTACAACTTGATCTGATGATTTAATAATGTATGTCAAAAAGAAAATTTTTAAACATCATTTATTTTAATTAAAAATAGGATAGGAATTAATAGTGATTCTTTAAATAACATAAATACATCTATACAGGTATATGATATACATATTTGCATATAAACACACACATAAATATATCCTCATACACCTGTCAACATTACAAGTCACTATACAAGGACAGAAGGGAACTTTCTGAATGACAGAAATGTTCTATAACTGCATCATGGGGATGGTTGCTCTACCCTATAATTTTACTAAAACAAAAATCATTAAATTGAATGGCTGCAATGGGTAAATGTTATAGTATATAAATTATATCTCTCATACATACAGCTGTTAAAAAAAAAAAAAAAAGCCAGCACCTTAATGGGAAAAAGCTAAACACTTTCCCACTAAAGTCAGGAAAAACGACTCCACTACTGAATAACATTACACAGGTACTTGCCAATGCAATTAGGCTAGAGGCATAACAATTGGGTATGGGTGTATGAACTATCTCTAGATCAATTTGCAAGTAATATATTTAATTGGAAAAAAAACCAAAAAAACAAAAAGCAATGGAAAAACTATTCCAAATAAGAAAACGTAGTAAAACAGCAGGATATACTTACACACAGGAATCAAGCCCCCATATACAGAATAATAACCAGTGAAAGAAAATCATAAATGGAAAAAGTGAAGTAAAAATAGAAAAGACCCCATTTACAACAGCAAAAATTTAAAAAATGGGCTTAAATTTAACAACAATAAACAATACCAGTCCTATATCAGGAATACAACATTCCTGAAAGAAGCAAAGTGAACAGGAAATACAAACCATGTTCTTGGAAAGGAAACTTCAACATCATAAAGGTAGCAGTACTCCCTAAAATAATCTTTTAATTTAATGCACTCCTAATGGAAATACCTTTAGGGTTTTAGTTTCTCCTGAAGATAAGTTGATTATAAAAATAACTTGAAAGAATAAATAAGCAAGAAAAGGTAGGAAAATCCTGAAAAAACAGGGCAATGACCGGAGAAAGGTACAAGCCCTGTCAGATATTAAAACATGTTGCTAAGCTTCTATAATTAAAACAATGTAATACAGGCATATGAACGGACAGACCAATGGAACAAGATCTAGAAATATACCCTAATGCCTATAGAAACTGAGTATATGATTAAGGAGCTATCTCAATTAGTGAAAGAACTTTTTAATAAGTAGTATTGTTTCATTGGTCTGTATTACAATGTTTAAATGAGACATTAATATTGCCCACTTTTGAACATCTTGTATCTGATATCAAGCAGTATATATTGTGTCAGTTCTTTTCACCCATTATTTCTGTAAGAAACATAAACTTTGTTCCATCAGTTAATTTGTTTCTTTTTATTGCTGTGGTATTCATTCCATCACATACAAATAAAGCTAGCTAATGGGCATTTGTACTGTTATGAGCATTCCTGCTTGAGTATTTTGGTGAATATGTCTATATACTAATTTGTGTTAGGTCTGTATACCCACACTAACCTACCTATCTAAAAGTAAGCGAAGCAGACATGTACATCTTGATGTGATGCAACAAGAAAATCACACCCAAACCTAGTCAAGCCATTAGACAAGTATGTCAAATTCTGAATAACCAAATTTCTTCAATAAATATATAGCATGGAGTTTAAAGAAATGAGTGGAAACTAATGTAAATTAAAAGACACTTGGAGCATTTGAGATCTTGCTCCCCACCACTATCCTCAGTGCTCAAATAAACTCAAAAAATCTCTCCACAAGTGTGGATGTTTCTTACATTGAAATTGACTTTGTGTGGTGTGGCAGGATTCTGAAAAAGCCTACCTAGGCCCCCCAGCAGACTCAAAACTGACGCTAGGTACAAGCAAGGACCCGCTGTGCCCCACCAGCTCCCACTACCTGGGTGAACGTGGGTGAGTCTCTCTCAGAACTGCAGACCTCCTTGCTCTAAGTAGCATGGCCCTAAATTTATTTGAGCTGTTCTTAGAAAATCCTTGATGTGGATACGGTTTGAAATAACCCACGAAAAAGAAAAAAAATGGGTGGCTGCTTTTCATTTCGGTTTCTACTTCGATTGTTTACTTCGAGTCTGAACAAATCTTTGCTAGTTAAATGAAAGACTGAACTCTTTAGCTCTGAAAGATAAAGGACATGTGCTCCCCCAACCCAAATAGCCAACGGAATGACGATAGTTGTTCGGATCCCCAAATCCGAGGTGGCAGAGATGGGCACTGTAAGGCATCCACTGCAGTAGGGCAGCCGATCCCACAGAAGCCAGCAGGAGCCCTGGCGATAAGGGCAGGGTGCCCTACAATGGGTTCACCCTGAGAGAGGGGCCTGAGGGAGGGGCCATGCCTTGGAAAGTACCTAGTTCTAGTGACTTCCCAGGACTCTCACTGGCCATTGCTCAAATATTCTTAGGTGACAAAGAAAAAAAAGACACTTAAGAGACACAGCAACCAGATGCATTATGGAGAGGATTCTGATTTGTGTAGTCAAGAAAATTTCCATAATAAAAAGTTAAATAAAAAATAAACATATGATCACTCTGGCCCAGGGGCTCAGTTGGTTTGAGCCTTGTCTAGTACACCAAAAGGCTGCAGGTTGATGCCTGGTCAGGGCACACGCCTAGGTTGTGGGCTGGATCCCCAGTCAGGGTGCATACGGGAGGCAACTAATTGATGTTTCTCACATCAATGTTTTTCTTTCTCTCTCTCCCCATCTTGTGCCCCACGTTCCTCTCTTAAAAAAAAAAAATCATCCATAAAAAACATTTAAGAATATGTAAAAAATAAACATATGGTCTTTAGAAAAATCTGAGCTAGTAGTTATTAAAGGAGATATAAATAAAGCTAGTATAGATTATCTTGTAAAACGTACCTATTTCATATTTACCCAAAATAAAAACTGCAGAGCCCAACTGCTATATATGTCAATTACCTCTTCAATTTTGATTTTAAAAAAATTATAAAGGGAAAAGGCAGAAGAAAAACTGAGAAAATAAAAATGACTTTTTTCTGAAGTAACTCTTTAGAGAAGAATTGTATCAAAGCAGATCTATTTTATCACAACAAATTAGCAAGCAAAAAACTGAAAATCTAATGGAAATATGATATAGACACATAAAACACAGGACAGACACACAGGGTCTAACACAAATAATGCCCCTTTTTTATTACAAAATCTTTTATTACAAAACCATAAGCATGTAATTCTGTAACACCAATATCATACATACTCAAGCACACCATACGAAATTTTAGGTGAAATGTTAAAATTAAAACTATAAATTATTACGCCCATATTATTACTCTACCAACCACACTCAGGCATATTCTGCTGAACCCTGCATAATAACATTTATATATAGTTAAATGTATTTTTTTGAATTCTGAAGATATGATCATAATGAGAAACTTTTTACCATAATCTGAAATCTTGGTCCTAAAAACTTGGTGTTTATAGAGTTTCGGCCAAAATGGAAGTATAGGTAGAGACCCTTCACTTCCTCACACAACCAAAAGGAGGATAACCACCAATCTAAAAATCAATGAACCACCAAAGTGCCAGAAAATCAAACTGCATGGAACTCCGACAACAAAGGAATTAAAGAAAAAATCAACCAGAACACCCAGACTGGTAAGGTCGGTGGGCCAACTCAGAAAAACCGCAGCTAGCTGGTGGACCTTGGGGGCGGGACTGGCTGCCGAGCTCCCAGGGCTGCTCAGAAGGGGCTGACTCAGAGCTGGTTGTGGGCTCCAGCGGTTGCTGTGGTAGGAGAAGCTCCCAGTCTCACCTGAGAAAGTCTGTGGAAAAGTGTGCTAGAGAAGAGCAGGGAGCAGCACAGTTCCCTCTCTGGCCCCTGCCCCACAGACAGGGCTGCACAGCAAGGAGGGTTGCTTTGCCTGGGTGAATACCTAAAGCACCACTCCCTTAAAACCTACCAGCTGTGCCAAGACAAAGAAATATGGCCCAAATGAAAGAATAGAGTAAAGCCTCAAAAGAGAGCTAAGTGAGGAGGAGATTGCCAACTTATCTGATGGAGAATTTAAAGTCCTGGTAATCAAAATGCTCAAAGATCTGATTGAGCTTGGTCTAAAGATGAAAAAACAAATGAAGGATACCCAAAGTGAAATAAGGCAGAATGTTCAGGGAACCAACAGGGGACAGGAAGGAAACCAGGACTCAAAGCAACAATTTGGAACAAAAGGAAAAAATAAACATCCAAACAGAAGAGAATGAAGAAACAAGAATTTGAAAAAGTGAAGAGATTCTTACAAACATCTGGAACAACCTGAAACATTCCAATATCCAAATTATAGGGGTGCCAGAAGGAGAAGAAGAAGAGCAAGAAGTTGAAAACTTATTTGAAAACATAATGAAGGAGAACTTCCCCTATCTGACAAAGGAAATAGACTTCCAGGAAGTCCAGGAAGCTCAGAGAGTCCCAAAAAAGTTGGACCCAAGGAAGCACACACCAAGGCACATCATAATTACATTACCCAAGATTAAATATAAAGAGAGAATTCTAAAAGAAGCAAGAGGAAAGGCGAGAATTACCTACAAAGGAGTTCCCATTAGACTATCAGCTGATTTCTCAAAAGAAATCTTACAGGCAAGAAGGGGCTGGAAAGAAGTATTTGAAGTAATGAAAGGCAAGGACCTTACATCCAAGATTACTCTATCCAGCAAAACTTTCATTTAGAATGGAAGGGCAGACAAAGTGCTTCCCAGATAAGGTCAAGTTAAAGGAGTTCATCATCACCAAGCCCTTATTATATGAAATGTTAAAGGGACTTATCTAAGAAAAAGATGATTAAAATTATGAACAGTAAAATGACAACAAACTCACAACTATAAACAAATGAACCTAAAAGAAAAACAACAAAAACAAAAAACTAAGCAAACAATCGGAATAGGAACAGAATCCGAGAAATGCACATCACGCAGAGGGGGAAGGGAGGAATGGGGGGAAAAGATACAGGGAAGAAGAAGCATGGTTAGTAGGCATAAGGAGACAGGGAAAGATAAAAAAATAGCATGGGGGACTTCCAGCAAGATGGTGGCATAGGTGAACACGCCGTGCCTCCTCGCACAGCCAAACAAGGAAAAAACCAGCAATTTACCTAAACAAAAACAGCCAGATCTGACAGAAAAGCGAACTGAGAAGAAGTCCGACAACCAAGGAATTAAAGAAGATACATTCATCCAGTCTGGTGAGCCGCAGCGAGCTGGAGAGCAGACAGCAGGACCACGGTTTGAGGGGCGGTTCCCGCAGGGCTGCAGCACACCGAGACGGGGGTGTCTGAACAAAGCGCGGCCAGCGCCTGGCTCATCCGGACCCAGCGGGGCCGAGACTGGTGGACCGGGCAGGGCTGAGACTGGTAGACCGGGCAGGTCCGCATTCGCAGGCAGACAAACTGGGAGAGAAAGCAGGGCGCAACCCATCGGCGCAGATTGAGAGCACCTGTGGGGGTGGAGTCAGCGGCGGGAGGAACTCCCAACCTCACAGGAGAGTTCGCTGGGGAGACCCATGGGGAATTGGAGCTGTGCGGCCTGTCCACCGACCCCGGAGCGACCTCTGGAGCCAGCGCAAAGGGGCTGGAATTGCTTGCGGGAGGCGGTGTGGGTGCGGAGAGCGGAGTAGGTGCCATTGTGCTCTCAGGTCCCGCCCCCACAGGCTATGTCACAGCACAGCTACCCTGAGTTTCCCTGCCCAGGTGAACCCCAAGGCTCCGCCCTCCTTACAGTAACAGGCGCACCGAGGGAAAAAAAAATGGCCCAAAGAAAGGAACAGATCAAAGCTCCAGAACTAACCGACCAAGAGTCTGACAACCTATCAGATGCAAAGTTTAAAACACTGGTAATCAGGATGCTAACAGAATTCGACAAAAAATTATCTCAATTGCTTGAACAAATGAGGAGAGATCTGCAGGGAACCAATAGGGATAAGAAGGAAACTGGGACTCAAATCAACAGAGTGGACCAGCAGAAAGAAAAAAACACCCAACCAGAAAAGAATGAAGAAACAAGAATTCAAAAACCGGAGGAGGGGCTCAGAAACCTCCAGGGCATCTGTAAACGGCCCAACATACAGATCATAGGACTGCCAGAAGGAGAAGAAGAAATCCAAGGAATTGAAAACTTATTTGAACACATAATGATGGAGAATTTCCCAAAGCTGCTGAAGTAAATAGACTTTCAGGAAGTCCAGGAAGCTCAGAGTCCCAAAGAAGTTGGACCCAAGGAGGAACATACCAAAACACATCATAATGACATTACCCAAGATTAAAAATAAGGAGAGAATCTGCCCTGGCTGGTGTAGCTCAGTGGATTGAGCGCAGGCTGGGAACCAGAGGGTCCCGGTTCGATTCCCAGTCAGGGCACATGCCTGGGTTGCGGGCCAGGTCCCCATGAGGGCCATGTGAGAGGCAACCATACATTGCTGTTTCTCTCCCTCCCTTCCCCTCTCTCTAAAAATAAAAATAAAATCTTAAAAAAAATAAAAATAAAAATAAGGAGAGAATCTTAGAAGCAGCAAGAGAAAAGGAGACAGTTGCCTACAAAGGAATTCCCATAAGACTGTCAGCTGATTTCTCAAAAGAGACCTTGCAGGCAAGAAGGGGCTGGAGAGAAGTATTCCAAGTCATGAAAGGCAAGGACCTACATCCAAGATTACTCTATCCAGCAAAGTTTTCATTTAGAATGGAAGAGCAGAGAAAGTGCTTCGCAGATAAGGTCAAGTTCAAGAAGTTCATCACCACCCAGCCTTTATTGTATGAAATGTTAAAGGGAGTTATATAAGGTATGGAGGAATATTAACAGGGGAGTGGTAGGGGGAGAGGGCGGGAATGGGGCACAGAAGTAGCATAAGTGGTAGGTAGACAACAGACAGGGGGAGGTTAAGAATAGTATAGGAAGTGCAGAAGCAGAAGGACTTATGTGTATGACCTATGGACAAAACTAAAGGGTGGGGAAAGGGTGGGCAAGGGGGTGAGGGGCAAGAAGGGGGGGAAAGTGGGACAACTGTAACGGCATAATCAATATAATATAGTTTAAAAAAAGTATAAAAAAAGATAGTATGGGAAACAGAGGACTCAAAGAACTTATATGTATAAGCATATGAACTAAATGCATATACTTATACGTAAAAGCATATACTTATATGTATAAGCATATGAACTAAATGGGGGGAATGCTGGAGGGTTGGGGGGTAGGGCAGAGGGGGGATAGAGGGGAGGAAATTGCGAAAACTGTAATAACAATCAATTTAAAAAATCTTTAAAAAACTTGGTGTTTATTACTGGGAATGTAATTTTATACAAATATGTATATTTTGAATCAAATTTACTTCTTTAATTTTAAAAATCAAGGCCTAGAAATAGAACACATAAAAACAGCCCATCTATTAGTAAATATAAATATCTCAATAAAAGGAGAAAGCAAGAAAAAACTGTGAAACTATTTATGAAAGCAATACTACGGATTTCCAGGTAACTCATAAAAGAAGAATAAAACTATGAATTTCAAGAGAAATCAACCAGGAGCTTATGTAAATAAGATGTTACAGTTTAGAAAATCATAAAATAAAACAACTCTATTGTGAAGAAAGCTTATTTGTTATTTTCGACAAATCTTTATATCTCTATCAAAGTCAATATATAAAAGCAAACTAAAGAACAGAACATTATGTTCTAAAGTCAGATCTAACAATTCTAATGAAAATTAAAATTTTAGATGAAAAAACAAAATAAGTAGTCAATAACAGGTGAAAAAAGCATAATTGGGGCACTAGTAAATAGTTTTAACTGTTTTCCTCTCTTACAGACAAGATTCCAACTTTGTGTCTAAATAAAATATTAAAAGCATTTAATATACCATATCATTGACTAGATGAAGCTCAAGAAGTACTAATATCATAGTATTCCCCTTAAACCAACTCAAAAGACTCTCTTGAATATTAGCTACCAACACAAGATATGAATGAAACACATTTCAAAGTTTCATCTGCTAAGAGTAATCATTATCTAAAGGACGAACTGTAAATTAACATATGAAGACTGCTGACAGAAACTCTGTCTACAAAGCATGGTTGTTTACAATCACATAAAAATAGTATGGCATTCTAGACAAAGAATACAAAATGGGCATATCAGGAAAAAGAGCCTGACAGAATAGCAAATTGGTGGGTTATTTTCTTTCTTTTTCACCTACTGTTACTATGATATGGTCCTCAAAAGATTTTAAATACTGTCATGTTTAAATATCATTTTCTTTTTTTAGTCTTATTTATTACTTAGTTTTAGTTTTATTCATATTGAATAAAGAACCCAGAATAAGAGAATTTTAGGGTGGTGAGTAGTCTTAGAGGTCAGCGTTTCTTTCCTAATAAATGCCCTCAAAAAGAGCTGTGTGTCTGGCCCACTCTGCTAGACTGTGGCCGTGAGACAGGACCACGAGCCAGGTCTTCCTAGCAGGGGCATCCAACTCGCAACCCAGGATGGCTATGAATGTGGCCCAACATACAACTGTAAATTACTTAAAACCTTTTTTTTGCTCATCAGTTTTCATTAGTGTTTGTGTATTTAATATGTGGCCAAGACAGGTCTCCTTCTTCCACTGTGGCCCAGAGACGCCATAAGGCTGGACACCCCGGCAAGTTCTGCCGTTCCTCTTCCGTTTATCCTACTGTTGGCTGAACTTCAATTATCTGCATACCACCACCACCACTTTCCCCAGTAGGTCAAGTGTCTATTATCACTATCTAGTATTTTTCTCAATTTACTTTTAAACACATACCTCTCATCCCATTCCCTTCCTCCCCTTTTTAATGTGGTAAAATATACACATAAAATTACCACTTTAACCACTTCTAAGTGTACAATTCAGTAGCAGTATGTACATCCACACTATTGTATAGCCTTCACCACTCTCCCTTTCCAGAACTGTGTACCCACTGAGCAAGAGTTCCCCATTCCTCGTTCCCCTCACCCCTGCTAACCACCATTTTACTTTCTGTGTCTATACATTTGCCTATTCTAAGAACCTCGTAAGTGGAATCACAGTAATTTTCTTTTTGTGTCTGGTTTATTTCATGAACATAATGGTTTCATCCATGTTGTAGCATGTATCGGAATCTCAATTCACTTTTTTAGAAACATTGCATTCATCTTAAACTACAAAATCTATGAAACTTCAAATTTGATGTATTATACATTTCCCTAATCAGCATTATGATTTCTAAGTATCATAATTTAAATGCTCACTTGAATACCAATTAAATACCTCTCCTAGCCCTGGCTGGTGTGGCTCAGTTGGTTGCAGCATTGTTGTCCTGTAAGCCAAAAGGTTGCAGGTTCAATTCCTGGTCACGGCACATGCCTGGGTTGTGGGTAAGGTGCCCAGTCAGGACACATGTAAGAGGCAACTGATTAATGTTTCTTTATCACATCAATATTTCTTTTCCTCTCTCTTTCCCTCCCTTCCTCACTCTCTAAAATCAGTAACACTGAGGATTAAAAAACAAAACAAAACAGAACTCTCCTAAATCACCAGCAGTATGTCAGCACACTTTAGAAAACACTGTACTGTCCATACGGGATTGCTCAGCATAAGACGACACTACTACAGATAAAAGACAAACAGAATGACTAACTTAATTAAAGAGTGAAACAGAAATTCATTATCTTTCATTCTTAAACCTTCTTAGATTGAGGTTTTTCATAGAAAAATAATCCTTCTGGGCTTATTTTTATTAGTAGTAAAAGATTATTCAGATACATACGTATATACACAAAAGGAAACCAAATCCTGTGGTCTTGAAGTCCAATAATTTAAATACTCTGAAATTTGTATAAAGGAGCATTACTAGGGGCAAAAATACTTCACTTAGAAGTTGTGATTTGTGAATACAGTTTAAAGACAACTATAGCATCACAGTTTAACATGAAATTTAAAAATATTTCCCTAATTTCAAAGGCTTAGACATACACACAATGCCCCTTCTAAAATATTTTTTATAAATCTGTTTTTAAATCCATTACTTTTATTACTAGTCACTCTCAATGTTCAATTTATTGGCAAAATAATCACCTATTAGTATTTAAAGGAAGATGAAAGAACTAGAAATTATTATAAATCAGTAACAGCAGCAGGTAACATTTACTGAGAAGTGACCACATACCAGACTTTAGAGAGACTGCTGCACATAATGTGTAATGAAGTACTTCTATCAGCCAAATCCTATAGATGAAGAAGTGGAGTTTTACAGATGAAAAGACTTGACCAAGGTCATACCACTAGTGGGGCGAGAAGGATATGAGTCTAAACAATCATATACACCCCCAATATAATTATTTTACTCAATTTGCAAAATCAAACATCACAATATTTATCATGGTTCTATGAAATTTCCTTTCCTAAAATAGTATAAGAATCAATTTGTTTTTAAGTGTTCTACACACATATTACAACAAAGAGTACGAAATTGGAGCCCTGTGACTTTGGCTCCTGGGCCAGCTCTGCCACCGAGTATGCAGCTCTCTGGCCCTGGCCAAGTCACTTACCCTTTTTCGGCTCCCGTATTCTCACTGGTAAGGTGATGCAACTGGACAGGATAATCCTAAGGACTCTTCACCCCTAAATATTTGCAATTATTTATTTTTTAAAATACTGGTTAACTTAAGAGTGCAGAAATTACTAGGCCTGTGGTGGTTCTGCCACAGTTTAGAGAGGCCAGAGAAGGGTGGTAAGATTCTGGAGAAAAATATATGTTGCTCTGATAACTCACCCACTTCTCCCTCTTTTTTGTTGTTTTTAAGCTTCTCTTCTATGTTACATAACAGTAAAGCTGTCAGGTCAAATATTGTCAAGTACTTTGTGCTCTGCCATGAGATAAACCAAAGGCCTAACTAGATTCTACATGAATGAGAAAGCTAAATGTTGCCTTCAATGAACTAACTCATCAAAAAATGTACACAGAATGGTCAATGAAGTGTAAAAAGTGTCCAAATTAATTTATAAATTAAGCATGAGGTGGGGGGATTAGTGGGGGGCAAATGGAGACAACTGTACTTGAACAACAATTAAAAAAGAAAAAAGGGAAGAAAAAAATTATAAGTTAAGCAAAGGGTATGCTCATTAATCCTGGTTAACATGTAAGAGCTCTAAGATGCCCATCAGCTATCTGACATCTATCTTTTAATAATTTCACTTTCCCTGAAAAATTATATAACTATCTGAAAGAATGACTACTCCTATTAAGAAAATGTAAGAGTCAGAAAAATAATTCCGATTACTGTGATTTATGTTCTCTAATGGTAATTACTAGATGTCAACCATATTCTTAAAAAGGGGGACTTCCTAAGATGGCGGCATAGGTGAATGCACCGTACCGCCTCGCACAACCAAACAAGAAAAAAAATCAGAAATCTACACATCCAAAAACAGCCAGATCTGACAGAAAATCGTATTGAGAGGAAGTCCAACAACCAAGGAATTAAAGAAGATACATTCATCCAGTTTGGTGAGCCGGGAGGAGCAGGGCGGAGGGAGAGCGCTCCGCGACCCCGTGGCGAGCAGGTGAGCAGACGGCAGGACCACGGTTGGAGGGGCAGTCCCTGCGTGGCTGCAGCACATCCAGACAGGGGGCCCGACTGAAGCGCGGTCTGCGCCCGGCTCATCCAGACCCAGCGGGGCCGAGACTAGTGGACCCGGCAGGTCCGCATTCGCATGCAGAGAAACCGGGAGAGAAAGCAGGGCGCAACCCATCGGCGGAGATTGGGAGCGCCTGTGGGGGTGGAGCCCGCAGCGGGAGGAACTCCCGGCCTCACAGGAAAGTTCGCTGGGGAGACCCACAGGGGATTGGAGCGGTGCAGCCCATCCAGCGACCCCAGAGAGACCCCGGAGCCAGCTCAGAGGGGCCCAAATTGCTTGCAGGAGGCGGTGTGGGTGCAGAGAGCGGAGAAGGCGCCATTGTGCGCTCAGGTCCCGCCCCCACAGGCTACATCAGAGTCCAACTACCAGGAGCTTCCCTGCACGGGGGATCCCCAAGACTCTGCCCCCCTTACAGTAACAGGCTCACCAAGGGAAAAAAAAAATGGCCCAAAGAAAGGAACAGATCAAAGCCCCAGAGCTAACTGACCAAGAGATAGCCAACCTATCAGATGCACAGTTCAAAACCCTTGTAATAAGGATGCTAATAGAATTCGACGAAAAATTAACAAAATTGCTTGAACAAATGAGGAGAGATCTGCAGGGAACCAATAGAGATAAGGAAACTGGGACTCAAATCAACGGAGTGAACCAGCAGAAAGAAAAAAACACCCAACCAGAAAAGAATGAAGAAACAAGAATTCAAAAAATGGAGGAGGGGCTCAGAAACCTCCAAGACATCTGTAAACGTCCCAACATACGGATCATAGGGCTGCCAGAAGGAGAAGAAGAAATCCAAGGAATTGAAAAAATATTTGAACACATAATGATGGAGAATTTCCTGAAGCTGGCGAAGGAAATAGACTTTCGGGAAGTCCAGGAAGCTCAGAGAGTCCCAAAGAACTTGGACCCAAAGAGGAACACACCAAGACACATCATAATTACGTTACCCAAGATCAAAAATAAGGAAAGGATCCTGGGAGCAGCAAGAGGAAAGGAGACAGTTACCTACAAAGGAATCCCCATAAGACTGTCAGCTGATTTCTCAAAGGAGACCTTGCAGGCAAGGGGCTGGACAGAGGTGTTCCAAGTCATGAAAGGCAAGGACCTACATCCAAGAATACTCTATCCAGCAAAGCTT
>PVJI01029716.1:0-14812 GCA_004026765.1 Micronycteris hirsuta
ATCATTATGTGTTCAAATAAGTTTTCAATTCCTTGGATTTCTTCTTCTCCTTCTGGCAGCCCTATGATCCGTATGTTGGGACGTTTACAGATGTCCTGGAGGTTTCTGAGCCCCTCCTCCATTTTTTGAATTCTTGTTTCTTCATTCTTTTCTGGTTGGATGTTTTTTTCTTTCTGCTGGTCCACTCCATTGATTTGAGTCCCAGTTTCCTTCTTATCTCTATTGGTTCCCTGCAGATCTCTCCTCATTTGTTCAAGCAATTTCGATAATTTTTTGTCGAATTCTGTTAGCATCCTTATTACTAGGGTTTTAAACTGTGCATCTGATAGGTTGGCTATCTCTTGGTCGGTTAGCTCTGGAGCTTTGATCTGTTCCTTTCTTTGGGCCATTTTTTTTCCCTCGGTGAGCCTGTTACTGTAAGGGGGGCAGAGCCTTGGGATTCCCCTGGGCAGGGAAACTCACGGTAGTTGTGCTGTGACGTAGCCTGTGGGGGCGGAATCTGAGAGCACAATGGCACCTCCCTCAAGCAATTTGAGCCCCTCTGCGCCAGCTCCGGGGGTCGCTCCAGGGTTGGTGGACGGGCTGCACAGCTCCAATCCCCCACGGGTCTCCCCAGTGAACTCTCCTGTGAGGCCAGGAGTTCCTCCCGCCACCGACTCCACCCCCACAGGTGCTCTCAATCTGCGCCGATGGGTTGTACCCTGCTTCCTCTCCCGGTCCACCTGCCCGGCCCCGCTGGGTCTGGATGAGCCAGTGCTGGCCGGGCTTCCGTCAGGCCCCCCATCTGGGTGTGCTGCAGCCCCGTGGGAACCGCCCCTCCAACTGCGGTCCTGCTGTCTGCTCACCAGCTCGCTGCGGGGTCTCCGAGCACTCTCCCTCCGCCCTGCTCACCAGACTGGATGAATGTATCTTCTTTAATTCCTTGGTTGTCGGACTTCCTCTCAATTCGATTTTCTGTCAGATCTGGCTGTTTTTGGTTGTGTAAATTTCTGATTTTTTTCCTTGTTTGGTTGTGCAAGGCAGCACGGCGCATTCACCTATGCCACCATCTTAGGAAGTCTGATGTAGTTGCATTTATTTCTTTTTTTGTTTCCCTTGCTCAAGCAGGTATATCCAAAAAGATATTCTTAGATTGATTTCACATAGTTTACTTAACATAGTTTCTTCTAAGAGTTTTACTGTTTCAGTCCTTACATTTAAGTACATTTCTTTAATCTATTTTGAATTTATTTATTTTTAAATTTTTTATTATTTATTTTGAAGTGAAAGAGAGAGAAAGAGAGAGAGAAGAGACAGAAACATCAGCTTTGTTGTTTCACATATCGATGCATTTTTTGGTTGCTTTTTGTATGTGCTTTGACTGGGGATTAAACCTGCAACTTGATGTATTGGGACAATACTCTAACCAACTGAGCTACCCAGTGAGGACTGAGTTTATTTTTGTATATGGCATAAAATATTGGTAGGGTTTCACTTTTTAAAAAATGTATCTGTCTCAGTTTCCCAATATCACTTGTTAAAGAAACTGTTGTAACTCCAGTGTCCAGTGTGTTTTTACCTCCTTTGTCATAGGTTAGTTGACCATATAAGCAAGGGTGTATTTCTGGGTTTTCTATTCTATTCCATTGATAATATGTGTCTGTTTGTGCCAGCAACATCCTGTTTTATATTAAATTATATTTTATTGATTATGCTATTATAGTTGTCCTAATTTTTCTCCCTTTGCCCCCCTCCACCCAGTGCCCCCCACTCCCTCAGGCAATGCCCCCACCATTGCTGCTGGGCCTGGGTCACGTATTTAAGTTCTTGGGCTACTCCATGTTTACCTCCCCTTGGGTATTCTGTAAATACTATTCGTACTTCTTTTTTTTTTTTTTTTAATTTTCAGAGAGAGGAGAAGGGAGGGAGAAAGAGCAATGTACGGTTGCCTCTCACATGGCCCTCACTGGGGACCTGGCCTGCAACCCAGGCATGTGCCCCGACTGGGAATCGAACCAGGACCCTCTGGTTCCCAGCCGGAGCTCAATCCACTGAGCTATACCAGCTGGGCCTATTTGTACTTCTTAATCCCCTGACCCCTTCACCTGTTTTCCCCCTCTCCCTCCCATCTGGCAACCTTCCAGTAAGGTAGGTAACTAACTAACTTCTTTTCTCTTGCTTTTAAGAGTCTTTCTTTATCTTTAAACTTTGGCCTTTTAATAATAATGTGTCTTTGAGTGGGCCTCTTTGCATTTATCATCATTGGGACTCTATACACTTCCTGGACTTGCATGTCTATTCCCTTCACCAAATAGGGGAGCTTTCTTTCACTATTTTTTCAACTAGATTTCCAATTTCTTGCTCTTTCCCTTCTCCTTCTGGCACCCCTATGATGGGAATGTTAGACCTCTTTTTTTTTTAAAGGTTTGTATTTATTTTAATTTTAGACAGAAGGGAAGGGAGGGAGAAAGAGAGGGAGAGAAACATCAATGTGTGGTTGCCACTCATACGCCCCCTACTGGGGACCTGGCCTGCAATCCAGGCATATGCCCTGACTGGGAATTGAACCTGTGACCCTTTGGTCCACAGGCCAGCCCTCAATCCACTGAGTCACACCAGCCGGGGCCGAATGTTGGGCCTCTTAAATTTGTCCCAGAAGCTGTTTATACTATCCTCGTTTTTTTTGGATTCCTTTTCCTTCTTGCTCTACATGGCTGTTTTTTGCTTTCTTAATGTTCCAAATTATTGATCTGTTTCTCAGCTTCATCCATTCTATTGTTGTTTCCGTGTAAATTGTTCCTTATTTCAATTAGTGTATTCTTCATTTCTGACCAGATCTTTTTTATGCTACTGAGTGTAGGAATTCTTTCCACACGCGTGGAAAATCATAGCCCCAGGAATCACACGTGTCTAAGCTCGGCTCCACGTGAAAAAACTACTCCCATGTGGGCCAGCATGATCCATGCCCGAGAAAAAAAGAACTCCTTGAAGGGAAAATGGGTTAACATGCTTTTTAAAATTTATTAACTTGCTGGGACCCTTCCCCCCTGCCCTCCCCCCCAGTCAAGGGGATTATGCTAATGGATGCTTGGAATTCCTACGGGCACTAATGTTTACCTTACTGAGGAAACCTACTGCTTATCTACCCCCTGTATCTGCATGACCCAACTGAAGACCCCTGTTCTGCATAAGTCCATGAATAATCAATCCAATGTAAATGTGTCCTAAAGCTTCTAATAAAAAGCCCGGCTGAGCTACGCCCAGGGCCTTTCCAAGATGTAGGGAAAGACCCGTGGCATTGGAACTCCTTCTCAAAGCGTGTCTCTGGGTGAATTTGATTCACGCGTTCAATAGCTGTCACCATGGATTTTGCGGGACGAAATCCGCAACAACTGAGATCTTCACTAAGTTCTTTGAGCATCCTTATAAACAGTGTTTTGAACTCTATATCTGATAGATTTCTTATCTCTATTTTGTTTAGCTCTTTTTCTGGAGTTCTGATCTGTTCTTTCATTTGGGCCATGTTTCTTTGTCTCCTCATTCTGTAAGCCTCCTGTATTTGTTTCTATGTATTCGGTAGAGTTGCTTTGACTCTTTGTTTTGGTACTGTGGCCTAATGTAGTAGGTGTCCTGTACAACTGTGGCCTTCTCACCCAAACTGGGTACTTGAGGTATACCCTTCATGTGGCCTGAGTACACCCTCCTCTTGTAGTTGAGCCTTGGTTGTTGTTGGCAGATCAATAGGAGGGATTTACCCAGGCCAGTCAGCTGCAAGGACTGGCTGTGACCACTGACCACCAGCCTCCACCCTCCATGCAGGATCAGCTGTGCAGTGGCAGGGTGGTGGTGCTCTACTGTGGTTTGTAGCTGTCCACTGGGTGCATTGGCCTTGGGGTTTCCCTGCTGGCGTAGGTCAAGGTCAGCCCACACCTGTGTTTTGCCTGGGGCACCTGCCTGAGCTGTAAAGCAATCTCAGATGGCTGCTACTTGTGCTGGGCTTGGAGATTCCTAGGTGAAGCCAAGTTGTGACTCTAATCTGGCTGCTGCTAAGGCTCACTGAAGCCAGCTCTTGCTTGTTTGGTGGGATTTAGGAGCCAAGACCAGCCATTCTTATGGTAAAGCAGCTTGGGTGGGCCCAGAAATTGTGTGGGGTAGAGCCTCTGTGGATCTTCAAGGTGGGTCACAGTGTTAGCCGGATTGATGGAGCCTCAGATGTGGCACCAGCCTACCAGCTCTGGGGGAAAAGGCTCAGCTAACGGACAATGGTGTCTGCTCACCCCAATGCCAGACACTTGACTCTCTCCCTGTATACAACTTGTGCCCTCCAAGCTGCCACTCCGGTGCTGGAGCTCAGAGGAAGTGAGTCTGACTAGGTGAGTCTGTGTGTGGGTTCTCCAAGAGGAACTGCTTAGGGCTTCAGCAGCTTCCTCCACTGACTTAATCCCCAGTGGTTTTTGCAGCCAGAAGTTATGGGGACTTATCTTCTTGGCACTGGAATCCTGGGCTCGGGGGGCAGGTCTGGTATGGGTCTGGGACTCCTCACTCCTGAGATATCCCTCCTGAATTTTTATACATGTAGGTTTGGGGCCAAACTGTTCCATGTCCCTGCCGCCCCCCTACCAGTCTGGATGGATGTGGTTTCTTCAATTCTGTAGTGTCAAACTTCCATTCAACTCAATTTATGATGTTCTGAGTGATGGTTGTTCTATATTTCAGTTGTAATTTTGTTGTGGTTTTGAGAAGAGGTGAGTCATGTCTGCGTACATTGCCATCTTGACCGGAAGCTGATAGTCCTGTCCTGTTTTGATTATTATTGCTTTGTAATATAGTTTGAGATCAGGAAGCATGATACCTCCAACTTTGTTCTTTCTCAAGATTGCTTTGGCTATGAAGGGTCTGTTATGTATCCATATAAATTTTAGAATTATTTGTTCTAGTTCTGAGAATGATATTGGTATTTTGATAGGAATTTTAGTCAGCTTAACAATATTATTTTTTTCTTATCCCTGAGAAAAGTATATCCTGCCATTTGTTTGTATTTCTTCAATTTCTTTCTTCAATGTCTTTATTTTCAAAGTAGAGATCTTTTACCTCCTTAGTTAACTTTATTCCTAGGTATTTTATTGTTTTTGTCGCAAATGTAAATGGGATTGTTTTCTTCATTTCTCTTTTTGAATGTCTGTTATTAGTGTATAGGGACACAAGAGATTTCTTTATAGTAATTTGGTATCTTGCTATTTTACTGAATTTTTAAATTCTATCAATTTTTTTGGTGAATTCTTTAGGGTTTTCTATTTATAGTATATCACCTGCAAGTAGTGACAGTTTTTCTCTTTCTTTCTGATAGGAATGGCTTTTATTTCTTTTTCTTGTATGATTACTATGACTATGACTCCCAGTGCTATGTGGAATAATAATGGTAAAAGTGGGTATCTTTGTCTTATTCCTCATCTTAGGTGAAAAACTTTCATCATGGAGTATGATGTAGGCTTGCCATATATAGCCTTTATAAAGTTGAGGTAAGATCGTTCTATGCCTATTTTGTTGAGAGTTTTTTTTTTTATCATAAATGGATGTTGAATTTTGTCAAATGATTTTTCTGCATTTATTGAGATAATCATGATTTCATTTTAGGTTTTGTTAATGTGATGAATTACATTGTTTTGCAGATGTTGAACCACACTAGATTCCTGGTATAAATCCCATTTGTTCATGGTATTAGGGTAATTCTGTCATCAAAGAGTGAGCTTGGAAGTGTTCTTTCATCTGTATTTTTTGCAATAGTTTGAGAAGTTTAGGTACTAATTCCTCTTTAAATGTTTGGTAGAATTTACCTGTGAAGACATCTGGAACTGGTGTTTGTGTGTTGGGAATTTTTTGATTACTGCTTCAATTTCATCACTAATTCGTCTGTTCAGATTTTCTGTTTCTTCCTGGGTTAGCCTTGAAAGATTGCATGCTTTTAAAAAAATTATCTATTTTTTTCCTAGATTGTCAAATTTGTTGGAATATAATTGTTTACAGTGTTCTTTAATGATCCTTTGTGGTTCTGTGGTGTCAGTTGTAATCTCTCCTCTTTCATTTCTAATTTTATTTTATTTTTTTCAACCATGACTAAACAAGACATATTCCAGGTATGGGCAAGATTGCTTTAATATTCAAAATCAGTGAGTGTAATTCATTGCATCAACAGGCTACAGAAGACAAATAACATGGTTATATCAATAGATTCAGAAAAAGGATTTGAAAAAATGCTTTTTGAAAACCATTCATAAAAACTCAGCAAACTAGAAATAGGGAGGAACTTTCTCAACTTGATAATATGTATTTACAAAACACTATAGATGAACTGACTGGTGTGGCTCAGTGAAGTGAGTGCTGGCCTGCAAACCAAAAGGTCGCTGGTTCAATTCCCAGCCAGCACACATGTCTGTGTAGTGGGCTGGGCCCCTGGCAGGGGGCATGTGAGAGGCAACTCATCAACACCTCTCTCAGACATAGGTGTTTCTCTCCCTCTCTTTCTCTCTCTCTCCCTCTCTTCAAAAATAAGTAAAATATTTTTTAAAACACCATAGACAGCATCAGACTTAAAGGTAAGAAAGGATGGTGAGAATAAAGGGCTGCTTTCCCACAAAGATCAGGAATAAGGCAGGTATGTCCCTTTCACCACACTTTCTTAATCGATAAATACTGTGAGGCTTAAAATACAAGCTAATAATACTGAAGAAAAAGTATTTTAGCTTATTGTATACATATATGTTTATATATCATGAATATACATATATACCATCTATATATGTGTGTGTGTGTATTTGTGTGTATGTGTAATATGCACACAAATATTGTATGTATTCTGGCACCTATTTCCCCCATGAGACAGATGTAAACATTTGCCAGTACAGTATTGCTTACAGCAGTCCTGTGTCTGCTCTTTCATTTCCATCCTTGAGTGCAATAATTTTGTTTGTTGTATTCATTGCTCTGCCCTCATAGTTTTCTTTTTTTCCTTTCTTTTAAAATTTTACTGTTCTGTTATAGTTGTCCCATTTTTTCCTCCATTTCTCTCTACTGCCCCACCCAACCTCCCACCACTTTTCACTGTGATCCCTCCTACTTTGTTCGTCTTTCTCAAGATTGCTGAGGCTATCCGAGGTTGTTATGGTTCCATATAAATTTTTGAAATATTTGTTCTAAATCTGTGAAATATGTCATCAGTATTTCAATAGGGATTGTGTTGAATTTATAGATTGCTTTGGGTAGTATGGGTATTTTAATGATGTTAATTATTCAAATCCATGAACATGGTACATGCTTCCATTTATTTGTGTCTTCCTTGATTTCTTTCTTCAATGTTCTGGCCAGCACTTAATCCACTGAACCACACCAGCTAGGGCTCCAGATTTTTTTTCCTGTTCATTTGCTTGGAATATTTTTTTCCAACACTTCATTTTCAGTATATGTAGATATTTTGTTCTGAGGTGGGTCTCTTGTAAACAGTATTTATGTGGGTCAGGTTTCTTATCCTTTCAGATATCATATGCCTTTTGATTAGAGCATTTAACCCATGTAGATTTAAAATCATTATTGATAGGTACTTATTCATTGCCATTTGACCACCTTTGTACCTGTGTTCCTCTCTCTTTCTCTTTTTCTTCCTCTTCTTAAAGTAGTTCCTTTAGCATCTCTTGCAATGCTGGTTTGGTAGAGATGTATTTTTGAGCCTTTTTTTTTTTTTTCGGTCTGTGAAACTTCTTATTTTGTCTTTCATTTTAAATGAGAGCCTTGCTGGGTAGAGTAGTCTTTGTTGCAGGCCTTTGTTTTTCATTACTTGGAATATTTCTTGCCATTCCCTTCTGGCTTGTAGTGTTTCTGTTGAGAAATCAGCTGATAGCCTTATCAGAGTTTCCTTGTATGTTACGAGCTCTCTCTCCCTCGCTGCCTTTAAGATTCTGTCTTTGTCTTTAAATTTTGCCATTTTAATTATGATATATCTTGAATTGGTTCTCTTTAGATTCATCTTGATTGGGACCCTCTGTGCTTCCTGGACTTGCGTGATTTTTTTTCTCTCTCATCAAGTTAAGGAAGTTTTCTGTCATTACTTTTTCACACAGGTTTTCTAGCCCTTGCCCCTCTTCTTCTATTTCTGGTATCCCTATAATATGGATATTATTATGTTTCATGTTGTCTTGCAGCTAGCTCCCTTAAACCCTCTTCATTCTTTTTGTGTCTTATTCCATTTTGTTGCTCTGTCTGGGAATTTTTATCTACTTTGTCCTCCAGCACAGTGATTTGATCCTCTGCTTCAAGTTGCCTGCTTTTAATTCCTCCTACTGTGTTCTTCATTTGAAGTATTGTATTCTTCATTTCCTCTCAACTCATTGATAGTTTCTATATCCTTTTTCATGCTGGTGTCGTTTGCAGTAAGTTCATTGTAGCATCCCTGTAGTTCTTTACATTTCTCACTGAGCTTCTTGAAGATCCTTATCACCAATATTTTGAACTCAGTGTATGGTAGTTTGCTCACCTCAGTTTCATGCAGTATTCTTTCTAGGGATTCCTCTTTCCTTTCAATTGGGAGTTGTTTCTTTGTCTCCCCATTTTAGGTGACTCTTCTTATTGGTTTTTGTGTATTAGATTGATCTCCTCTGCTCTTTGCCTTTGTGATGTGACCTCCTGTGGCACCTAGAGGAGTTGTGTGGTTCAGTTGTGTAGTCCCCTTGGTCTCCTGATGTTGATGCTATTGGCATGCCCTTTATGTCATTTATGTGGGCTCTCTGGTTGTAACTGGGTTTTGGTTGTTGTTGGGTCATTCTTTGGTTGGTCCTTCACTCTAGCTGGCTGACTGAGAGTCACACTGCTTACCACATCTAGTATACTATTGTACAGCTACTGTAAGAACAAAATCAAACAGCCTAGGAAACAAACCCATAGCCACAAAAATAACCCCTACCTACAACCACACTATCAACAGCAATGTAACCAATACTAATAATGGTGTGAAGAGATTAAGACTCTTATAAGAAAGGAAAAACAAATATGAGATGACTAAGTAAAAGAAAAATTATTTTGAGAGGGTAGAGGAAGGAGAAATAATAAGAGTGGGGAATAGAAACAAGGCAAAGAGAGAGAGAAAATAAAATTTACATTCTAAATAAAAAAAGAGGTAAGAAGGCAGAATGGAGTAGGAGAAGGGAAGTATATAATATTAGGTTTAAACAAAAATTTTGTAAAAATAAAGTGGAAAAAAAGGAACCAAATTGGAGAAAAGTATCCACCACAGCAATATCAACAACAAATCAGCAAAGATTGGTATAGGTGGGATGGGAATAAGAGGGTAAAAAGGAAGAAAGAAAAGCTTAAGAGTTGTCTGGTGGAAAGAGAAGTGATTTTGAGATAATAGCGGAAGAAGGAATACTATGAGTGAGGAATATTAACCAGGCTAAGAGAGGGAAAAATTGAAATTTAAAATGAAGAAAAAAAGGGCAAGAGGAAGGCAAAATAGAGTAGAAGAGGGAAACAGTAAAATTTGAGATTTGAAATACAAAATTGTGAAGATCTAGAAATAAAATTGAAGAAACGCAACAACAACCACTGTATCCAGAACCTACAAGGAAATGTTGACAAAAGCGGAGAGAGAATAAAGGTATTTAAGAATGGGAAAAATAATGTGAGTTGACTAATGATAAGAAAAATGGTTTTGAGAGGCTGGAGGGTAGACAGATAGTAAGAATACAGAGTTAGTAATAATACAGAAGCTTTAGAAAGAGAGAACATAAAATTTAAAACAAACATAAGAGGAGGAGGGAAGATGGTAAAATGGAGTAAGAAAAAGAAGAGCAATATATGAGATTTGAAATAAACCGTGATATAAATGCTAGTAACTTAATAGGCACAAAGTTGAAGGAAAAGAAATGAATGTTAACTAGCTATGCAGGAGAGAAAATACCACAAATCATGAAGAAGATTACAGGGGAATTCATCTCAGTAGAATCCAGTGTTTACCACTGTCTTCTCTTTCTGGATCTTCCCCGGGATGTCAGATGGTGTTCCAGTTTGGCCCTAGGCAGCCTGTTTGAGGTTGCAAGTGATCCACAGTCTGTGGCTGTCTCCTTCAGATTTGTCTGGACACCAATGTCCTACCCTGCCTGGTTTCTATCAGCACTGGTCCCAAGAGTGGTTTTTTAAATGATCTGAGAGGACTGCTAGTCCCTTCTCCACCTGCCTCCAGAGGGAGCCTCTAGTGCGATCAGGTGGGTGGAAACCCTAGGTCTCCCCCAGGAGGCATTATTCAGTCTTCAGGGAAGTTGGTGGGACAGTTCCCTTGTCTCCTCACTACACATCTTGGTCTGTCCCAGATTCTTTCCAATAATGTATGTTTTTTGGTGAATTTGTTGACCATTTCCTGTAAGAGGCTAATCTGTGTAATAGAGGCACCACTTTCCAGTTTGGCATAGGCAGCAGCTGTGTCTGGACACTGAGACTGGATGAGGCCCTTAAACTCTCCTCATTGGGTCTATCTCTTCCCTCTGCTCTACTGATTTTAGAGGACAGGGCCCAAGGATTAGTGTAGCTTGTAGTATCTGGTTAAAGGCCCTTTACGAGCTTTTTCTTCTTTCCCCTGCGGAATTGTGCCCAGCCGGGTGCTCCTGAGCCTGGCTTCACTGAACTGCAGAGCCTGTAATCTCACAGGTGGGCGTTGGGTTTGCTTGTCTGTGAGGCAATCTGGCTGGCTAAAGCAAATCTCAGTCATTCAGCTTCTGGCCTTCTAGACCCCAGGTTGATGCTCTCTAGCAGGAGGATCAGGCCCAAATTCTCCAATCCGAACAGCCCTTTTCTTTCAAGCCATACTGGGTGGGACCCACAAACCCTTCAGTGTGACTCTATCCCTCTGAGTTCTCTCTTAGCAGAGCCACTGCACTTGCAGTCATATGTGTGTGAGCCCCAGGTCCCTGTGGAGTCTTGGGTCTCAGGTCTCACCTTTGCTTCCCTTTTTAAAAAAGATTTTATTTATTTATTTTTAGAGAGAGATGAAGGGAGAGAGAAAGAGAGGGAGAGAAATATCAATATGTGGTTGCCTCTCATGTGTCTTCTACTGGGGACCTGGCCCATAACCCAGGCATGTTCCCTGACTAGGAATCAAACTAGTGACCCCTTGGTGCAATGGCATTCCATTCACTGAGCCATACCAGCCAAAACTCTGCTTCCATTTTAAAAGAGTTTCTGTGTGGCCCACATGTGGCAGCATGGAGCCCTGGGGGGTTCTGTTCTCCTTGGGCTACCCCTCTCCCAAAATCACAGAGTTTCTCACAATCTGGGCTGGCCACCTCCTGTCAGAGCCTCCAACAGTTTTAGATAAAGTTTGTCTCTGGATCTTTTCCAGATGGCATTGGGAAGAGCCCCTCAGCTATACTGTAACAGGTGGTGATGGGGTTCTGTCCTCGCTCCTTCTAGAGATTTTCAGTCTCTGGCAGTCCTGCTCTTACCATGCTGTTTCTGGAGCCAGCGCCTCTCCTGGCCCCTCTCTCCACCGCCAGTGCTCTGGCTCCTGCGCCAATCTCCAGCTTTCCCACTCTTCACTGCCAAAAGTGCTGATTTGCATCACAGTGGCTAGTTTCACTTATTTCCACTCTGATCTTTGTTATTTCCTCCTGTCTGCTTACTTTGGATTTAGTTTAGTCCTCTATTCCTAGTTTCTTTAGATGTATATTTAGATTAATTTTTTTGGAGGGGGATTTTTCCTGCTTCTTGAATTAGGCATGTATAGCTGTAAAGTTTCCTCTTAAAACTGCTTTTGCTGCATCTTACAGATTTTCTAAGGTTGCATTTTTATTTTCATTTGTCTCAAAGTAGTTTTTAATTTCCTGTTTGATTTAATTTTTGTTCCATTGGTTGTTTAGAAGCATGTTGTTTGATCTTCATGTATTTGTGGGTTTTTTCTTAGTGTCTTTTTTTCTTATATTGAATAGTTGATTTTTAGTGTTATGACATTGTGGTAAAATATGCTTGATATGCCATTCCATCTTAAATTTATTGAGGCTTGTTTTGCAGCCTGTTATATATCTTTGAAAATGTGTAAACTGCAGTTTTTAGATGAAAAACCCTATAAATGTCTATGTAGCCAAACTGTTCTAATGTGGTATTTAAGGCCATTATTTCCTTAGTAGTTTTCTGTCTGAATGATCTGTCCATAGAAGTTCATGGAGTATTGGAGACCCCAACTATTGTATTATTACTGTTAGTTTTTGCCTTTACATCCATTAACATTTGCTTTACATACTTCGGTCCTCCTATGTTGAGTGCATAGATACTTATAATTTAAAATTATGTAATATCCTTCTTCATCTCTTTTACATTCTCATTCTTTGTTTTGAAGTCTATTTTGTCTGATATGAGTATTGCTACTTCAGTTTTCTTTACATTTCTATTTGCATGGAATATCTTTCTTCATCCATTCGTTTTGAGTCTGTGTGTATTTTTTAATCTGAAATGAGTCTCTTTTTTTATCATTTTATCCTTTTTTTATTACTTTGTTGTTGTTCAATTACAGTTATTTGCATCCTCTCCCCTCCCCCTCCCCCCAGCCCCAGCTCTCCCCCCGCCAGCCTCCCCCTTCCCCCTTAGTTCCTTCCATGTGTCCTCCACAGTGATTCCTGAAAACGCTTCTCCCCATTGTCCCCTCCCCTCTCCCCCTTGGCTATTGATAGACTGTTCTTAATGAAATGAGTCTCTTGTAAGCAGAATATATATGTTTTATTTTTTATTCATTCTGCTACCCTATGTCTTTTGATTGAAACATTTAGTCCATTTAATTATAGAGAAGTATGTACTTGTTGCCATTTTATTAATTGTTTTTGGTTGTTTTTGTTGTTCTTTGCCATTTTTCTTCTCTTTTTAAAGTATATTTTATTGATTATGCTATTATAGTTGCTCCAATTTTTCTCCTCTTTATCCACCTCCACCTGGTACCCCATTCTCTCCAGCATCCCCTCCTCCTTAGTTCAAGCCTGTGGGTCATACATATAAGTTCTTTAGCTTCTACATTTCCTATACTATTCTTAACCTCCCCCTGTATATTTTGTACCTACCAATTATGCTTCTTATTCCCTGTACCTTTTCCCCCCATTCTCCACTCCTTGTCCCTGCTGATAACCCTCCTTGTAATCTCCATTTCTGGGATTCTTTTCCTGTTCTAGATGTTTGCTTAGTTTGTTTCTTTTAGGTTCAGTTGTTGATAGTTGAGAGTTTGTTGTCATTTCACTGTTCATAGTTTTAAACTTCTTTTTCTGAGATAAGTCCCTTTAATATTTCATATAATAAGGACTTGGTGATGATGAACTCCTTTAACTTGACCTTATCCGCGAAGCACTGTATCTGCCTTTCCATTCTAAATGATATTTTTGCTGGATAGAGTAATCTTGGATGTCCTTGGTTTTCATGAATTTGAATACGTCTTTCTAGACCCTTCTTGCCTATAATGTTTTTTTGAGAAATCGCCTGATAGTCTTATGGGAACTCCTTTGTAGGTAACTGTGTCCTTTTCTCTTGCTGCTTTTAGGATCCTCTCCTTATCTTTAATCTTGGGTTATTTAATTATGATATGTCTTGGTGTGGTCCTTTTTGGGTCCAATTTCTTTGGGTCTGTCTGTGCTTCCTGGACTTGTATGTCTATTTCCCTTCACTGGATTGTGGATATTTTTCTTCAGTTTTTAAAAAAATAGGTTTTTAAAATTTATTTTTAGAGAGAGGAGAAAGAAGGGAGAAAGAGAGGGGAAGAAACATCAATGTGTGGTTGCATGTCATGCACCCCCTAGTGGAGACCTGGCCTGCAACCTAGTCATGTGCCCTAGACTGGGAATCAAACGGGTGACCCTTTGGTTCACAGGCTGTAGCTCAATCCACTGAGCCACAGCAGCCAGGGCACTTCATTATTTTTTCAATTTCCTGCTCTTCCTCTTCTTCTGGCACCCCTATAATTTGGATGTTAGAATATTTAAAGTTGTCCCTGATGTTCCTAAACTCTCATTTTTTAAAATTCTTGTTTCTTCATTCTGTTCCAGTTGAATGTTTATTTCTTCCCTTTCTTCCAAATTGTTGATTGAGTTCTCTTTCTTTCCCTTCACTGTTTGATTCCTTGTACTTTTTTTTATTTATTTCATTTTGTATAGTCTTCACTTATTCCTTTATTTTGTGGCTGTACTTATCATTTCTCTGAACACCCTGATTAACAGTGTTTTGAACTCTGCATCTGATAGATTCTCTATCTCCTTGTCACTTAGTTCTTTTTCCAGAGTTTTGATTTGTTCCTTCATCTGGGCCATATTTCTTTGTCTTGGCACACCCGTTACATTGTAAGGTGAAGAGCCTTAGGTATTCACCAGGTTGGGGAACCCACTTCATAGCATTGTGGTGTTGTATGTGGGGGACGGGTCAGAGAAGGAACGATGCTGTTTGCTCCACTCTCGGTCCACTTTCAGTCACTTCCCCAACTTCATACAAGCAAATTGTGCCCTTTTGGGTGAGGCTCTGGCACATATTCCCAGGTGGGTGGGCTTGTGTATGTTGTAGGATCCTTTATACCCCTCCAACAGACTCTCCTGTGAGACTGGCAGTTTCTCCCACTGCTGCAGCCCACACGGGTTTTTATAGCCAGAGGTTTTGTTGCTTCAGTTTCAATACTGAAATCCTAGGTTATGTAGTCAGTCTTGCTCCCCAGTTATTCCTCCTGGGTTATCAAGACACAAATGTAGGACTGCCTGGTCCACAAGCCTCTGTATTGCCCACCTGGTCCACCAGTCACTGCCTTGCCACACATCCTCTCTTCCCTGGCTGCCCA
>PVJI01029717.1:0-14991 GCA_004026765.1 Micronycteris hirsuta
ATGTGTCTTAATCCCTCTAATAAAACCCCCGGCTGGGCAACCCACGGGGTCTTTCTCCCCAGGTCTTTTCTCCCCAAGATGGGCGATGGTGGAGGAGACCCGTGGCCGCCGGATTTCTTCTCCCCGCGTGTCTGAGATTTATACACGCATTGGTTACGGTCAACCCCGGGTATCGGCAGGACCGATCCACCCCGCGACACCCCTCTCTCTCTAAAAATAAATAAAAATAAAATCTTAAAAAAAAAAAGTTTATTGAATGATTATTATGTGCCAGACCCCTTTCTAGATGTTGAAGAAGATGTAGCACCAAATCAAAGAGAGCTCTTGCTCTCATGGATTTTATGTTTTTGTTGGAGGAAATAGATGAACAGGAATAGAAGTGAAATAACTGAATGGGTTAGGGATTCTGGGAGCAGAATTGTTATAGCTTTAAATAGAGTGGATAGGAAAGACTTAGCCTGTCTCCTTAGCCTAGGAGACATTTGAACAGAGATTTAAAGACAGTGAGGGAATTTTTTCCGGCCAAGATGGAGGCGTAGGTGGACATGCCAGGCCTCCTCGCACAACCAATAGATGAAAAAACAGCAATCTAAAAACCAAAAACAGCCAGATCTGACAGAAAACTGAACTGAGTGGAAGTCCGACAACCAAGGAGTTAAAGAAGACACATTCATCCAGACCGGTAAGCGGGGTGGAGCCGAGTTGAGAGCGTTGTCTGAGACGGCGTTAGCGGAGCAGTACCGGCTGCCCAGAGGGGCCCATGGCAGGGGCACCTAGCCAGAACGTGGCAGGCGCACTTGGCGAAACCAAGACTGAGACTGGTGGTCCCTCATTCGCGCGCAGATAAACCAGGTGGAAAAGCTGGGGAGCAGAACAGACTGTTCAGCATATCAACGCAGGGGAAATAAAGCCTCAAACCACTGATTGAAAACACCGGTAGGGGTTGAGGCTGCAGTGGGAGGAACTCCCAGCCTCACAGGAGAGTTCGCTGGGGAGACCCAAAGGGACTTGGAACTGTGCAGGCCTGCCCACACCCCCTGGAGCCAGCAAAGAAGGGCCCAACTTGCTTGTGGGTAGCTGGGGAAATGCGGAGAACAGAGCAAGCACAGTTGTTCTCTCAGGCCCCGCCCCCACAGACAGTGTCACAACACAATGACCTGGGTGGCCCCAACCTGGTAAACACCTAAGGCTCTGCCCTTTAAAGTAACAGGCGCACTGAGAAAAAAAAAATGGCCCAAATCTTATTTTAAGAACACATGACTCCAGAAAAAATACAACTAAGTGATGAAGAGTTAGCCTATCAGATGCACAGTTCAAAGCACTGGTAATCAGGATGCTCACAGGACTGGAAGAAAAATGGCCGCAATTAGTTGAACAAATGAAGGATAATATAAAGGAAATGAGGGAAAATCTGCAGGGAACCAATAGGGATGAGAAGGAAACTGGGACTCAAATCAATGGAGCGGACCAGCAGAAAGAAAAAAACATCCAGCCAGAAAAGAATGAAGAAACAAGAATTTAAAAAACAGAGGAGCCTCCAGGAACCTCTGGGACCTCCAGGACATCTGTAAACGTCCCAACATCCAGATCATAGGGGTGCCAGAAGGAGAAGAGGAAGACCAAGGGATTGAAAACTTATTTGAACAAATAATGAAGGAGAACTTCCCCAAGCTGGTGAAGGAAACAGACTTCTAGGAAGTCCAGGAAGCTCAGAGAGTCCCAAAGAAGTTGAACCCAAAGAGGAACATACCAAAGCACATCATAATTACATTACCCAAGATTAAAAATAAGGAGAGAGTCTTAGAAGCAGCAAGAGAAAAGGAGACAGTCACCTACAAAGGAATTCCCATAAGACTGTCAGCTGATTTCTCAAAAGAGGCCTTGCAGGCAAGAAGGGCTGGAGAGAAGTATACCAAGTCATGACAGGCAAGGACCTACATCCAAGAATACTCTATCCAGCAAAGCTATCATTTAGAATGGAAGGGCAGATAAAGTGCTTCTCAGGTAAAGTCAAGTTCAAGAAGTTCATCATCACTCAGCCTTTATTATATGAAATGTTAAAGGGATTTATGTAAGGCATGGACGGATAGGAACAGGGGAGTGGTAGGGGGAGAAAGGGGGAAAAGGTGCAGAGAATAAGTAGCATAAATGGTAGGTAGAAAACAGACAGGGGGAGGTTAAGAATAGTATAGGAAATGTAGAAGCCAAAGAACTTACGTGTATGACCCATGGACAAAAACTAAAAGGCAGGGAATTGGGGGGGGGGTAGAGGGGAAGAATGGGGAGAAAATGGGATAACTGTAATAGCATAATCAATAAAATATATTAGAAAATATAAAGACAGCGAGGGAGTGAGACATGCAGAGATAGAATTGTCTCTTGGAAAACTGGGCAGAGAGAACAGTAAGTGTCAAGGCTGTGAGTCAGGAGTACGCCTATCTTGTATAAGGAATAGCAGAGGAAGTCAGTGGGGAATGAGGTGAGATGTAATGAGGAGCAAATTATGTAAGTTCTTTCATTCTGTTTTAAAGGTTTTGGCATTTACTCCGAGATAAAGAGCCAATTGGAGATTTGGGGCACAGATGTTACCTTATATGACTTAAGTAAGATTCTTAGGACCACTGGTTACTTTGATGAGAAAGTACTGAAATCGGGCAGGGTAGAAGTTGGGATGCCAGAAATCCAGTTGAGAGATGACCAAATTACTGTTCTGGTCAAAGTCTTGATGTAGGTGATGAGAAGGTGTCGGATTCTGGATATATTTTGTAGGTAGAGCTGATATATTTGCTGGTGGCTGAGAGGGTAAATGCTTGACCTTCAGTGAGAAGAGGAGAAATAGCAAAGGAGGCTGAGAAGGAGTGGCCAGTGAAATGGATTGAAACCAGGAGAGTTTTTGTTCTTTGGAAGGCAAGTAAACAAAGTCCATCAGGGCTTGGTGCCAGATGTTGCTGGTAGGTCAAGAAAGATAAGAACTGATTGGCCTTTCCATTTAACAGTATGCAGGTAATTGGTAACCTCAGTAGAAGGAACGTAGGCGAGTGTGGATCGCAAGTTCTTTTCTGATGGCTTATGTAGGAATCAAAGCCAAACTATAGAGTGATTCAGATGTTATGTGGCTTTTCAAATTTTACTTTTTTATTTAATTTTTTATTTTTTATTTTAGTGAGGAAGGGAGGGAGAGAAACATGGATATGAGAGACAAACATCAATGGGTGCCTCTGTACACTCCCCAAGTGGGGACCGAACCTTCAACCCAGGCATGTGTCTTGACTGTGAATCGAACCTGCGACCTTTCAGTTTGTGGAGGACGCCCAACCAACTGAGCCACACTGGCTGGGGCTTATGTGGCTTTTGATATTTTTCCTGTATGATGCTCTTCATCAGGTGATCTGCTAGGAGTCCTGAGAAGCCACAGGAGGGCTATAGCCTTGCTTATTAATTTTTTCCCAGACATTTAGCCTTCTCTTACTGTTTAATCTGTCTAGCTTGTGTAATGCTCAGAGAGAGATTCCTAAAACTTTTTGGGGGCTATCTGGAGAAAACATTTTTCCTCATTGATCTTCAAGCCAAAAAGTGTGATTCAAAGGTCCTTAGAATTTACCCGGCACAATTTCCATGTAAGATATAAGAAAACCAACTTAAAAGATATGGTTAGTCCAAGGAGGTACAGCTGATTGTCTAGGCAAGTCTGGAATCCAGGTCTCTGTGGTGTTCTGGTTTACGTCATTTACTTTTGAAATTGATTTTTCATACCTATGTTCATATACATTCATACTCACCCTTTGACAGTAAAACTGGCATTCTAAATTGGAGGCAACCAAAGCATGAAATAAAAAATATAAAATGTCAGGGTCAAAATGAGAACTCTGAATTGTGATTTGTTTAAAACTGATACCTGGAATTATACTATATTGCAGTTACAGTGCACTGCAATCTCATCAGAGCATTTAGCCTTGGCTGAAATTATATTAAAGTAAAATATTCTAACAGGATCAATTACATGTTATCTTAGATTTCTGGTACTTTCAGACATCTGTGGTGCATTAATTTACAAAAATGGGCTGAAAGAAACCTTGGTACTCCAGCTTGCTCTTTCCAGTCTGTCTGGCCTCCTCCTGTTTCTGTGTCTGCTTCTCTATCTCGTCGCTTGCCTGGACTTGGTAATGCATAGCTTATAAAACCAAATAATAAACATCCAGAACATGAAATTTCTATGAAAAAAAGTAAGTAAAGGGTGAAAAACTGAAGAGGATTTGGGCAAAAGAGATGAATAGGCATTTCATAAAAGAGGAACACGAGTTAGCTAATGAACTGAAAGAAATGCTCAGCCTCATTAGTTAATAGGAAAACACAAATTGATACCACAATTTGATGCCATTTTTTCACCCCAAAATAAAAAATATTGACTAAATATTGGAGAGGATGTGGATCAATATGACCTGTTGCTGGTGGGATTATGAATTGCTAAAAATACTTTGAGAAAATAAAAATTGCTCTCCTCATGAAAAGTTGAACATAGGCATATTTCTCAACTCCTAGGGACATACTTAAGAGAAACTTCGGCATCTATAGAACAAGAGATGTGGATGAGAGCTTTCATAACATTGTTTATGACAGCAAAGAGAAAAAGAAAGCAAACCCAGGGGAAAACAAGGTGCTGTTGTAAAGAGAATGAAATATTCAGTTACAGTATGATCACACAATACAGAACTTTTCTGTAGCGAAAATGAATGAACTACAACAAGGACCTGCAACAACATGGATGGTATCTTGAAAACACAATATTGAATGGAAAAGACATGTCCTAGAAGACAGGAGCTGATTAACACAGAAATAAAAACAAACAAAATGAAAGCACTGTGTTGTTGAGGGACAGGGATGTATCTGATATACTTTTTAAAAAGCAAAGGAGTGATAAAGACAAAATATAGGATAGCAGTTGTAGGGGACAGAAGGGATATAAGAAGTGGGGCATGGCGTAGGGAGGAACAAATCGGTAGAACACTACCAATAACCTATATTTAGGTTCCTGAATTGGGTAACAGGTACCTGGATGTTTATTCTATTATTTTGCTTTGAGTTTAAAACATGTTACAAATAAATGTTGTATGTAACAATTAATATATTAAAAATAGAGAAGGCATATTCTGAGGTTACAATTTAGGAGACATTTCATTGCTTCTGCCTACTCTATCACTGCCACTTGAATTCCTAGTGCCACTCAGTACTTCACTAGGGGGATCTTGTTTTAAAGTCTTCTGTCTGATTAAGGCTGTGTATGGTATGCCATCCGACAAGTCCCTCAGTGACAACTTGTTGGATGGGTAACCGATTTGGGAAAACAATTCAGGATGTTTCTCAGAAACTACCTAAGAGGTAGGTTTTTAAAAACACTTTTCCTTCCACTTCCAGCTGGGTTCTTATTTTTAAAAACAGCAAGATAGGCATTAAAACTAGGTTACTGTTGCATAGGCTTTTGAGTGATAATTAACTCTATTTGAAGGCAGTATTATTGATTTTATTTACACTATTGTAATAACATTGTCAAAGAGATTAACATATGTATAACAAAAATAGTTGATCAGAAAAGCATAATGTTACTAAAAGATGAAAATATCGTGTGATTTCACTCATGTGGAATCTAAGGAACAAACTGAACGAACAGGCAGCGTAGAGACAGACTCATAGTCAGGCCGACAGCTCCTGAGGCAGAGCTTTGCCGGTGGAGGAGTGGAGCACAAAAAGGAAAAAGGATGGACAGACATGGACAGCAGGGTGGCGACTGTGGAAGGGCGTATACAGGGGATAAATGGTAACGGAAAAAATAAAATAAAAAATAAAATCTTACATTTTTACCTTAAAAAAAGGTAAGAAACTATTCTTAGGCAAAATGTTTCACAGTTAGAAGGCCCATGGGAATTAGTCCAAGCTCCTCATTTTAGAATAAAGGAACTTTGGGACCAAAGAAGATCATAGAACTTTTTTTTAAAGATTTTATTTATTTATTTTTAGAGAGCGGGGAAGGGAGGGAGAAAGAGAGGGCAAGAAATACCAATGTGCGGTTGCCTCTTGCGCATCCCCTCCTGGGGACCTGGCCCTCAACCCAGGCATGTGCCCTGACTCGGAATTGAACTGGTGATCCTTTGGTTCACAGGCTGGTGCTCAATCCACTGAGCTACACCAGCCAGGGCAAGATCGTTGACCTTGATGAGAGTAGAGTTAAGAAGGACCAGAACCTAGATTTCATGATTCAAATACTAGTGTTTTCATATTAAAATATTGAGTGGTAATTAAATATTTAAATATCCTCATAAGGTATGCTAAATAGCTCAAGGTTGGTTTATAACCATTGAGTGAGGGAGCAATGTTTTCAGATTTTAATTTACAGCAAGTTAGTTCAACTTTATACCACATCTACAAATACACCTAGAGAAATAACATGATGTTTTTTTCTTTTTTTGCTAATATTTGTATTTCCAAAAAGAGACAGAGTAATCTGTTTTGTACAAATGAATTCTGAACTGGAAGTGGGAAGAATTCAGTTCTGAACCTGGCTGTGCCACTAAATAACTGTGTTGTCATTGATTCTTTGCATAACTATTCCGGGTCTCAGTTTCCTCACCAGTGAAAATAAAGAAGCTGAACTAGATGGTCTATAGAGACACTAACTTTAGTTGAATTCTGATAACCCACTACCATCGGACCAGCCAAGATGGTCTATAGAATCCATCATTAAATAACTCTATAATCTTTATGGATTTTGAATAGCAAATTTTATCTACCTTAAATAGAGTGTCATGTGTTCTATTATTAAACCATTGGTGACACATAAAGAGATAAAGAGAGAATCAGTAGAAAATGAATGACTCATGATGATAAAAAAATTCTGAAAATAAAATGTTTCTTTTTTCTTTCACCATAGGTATAATACTTTTCCACATCTGCTTCTGGAGGAAGGTGCCTGCTGCTCCTGTTGTTTCTACGCAGGTTCATGCCAGCCCAGAACAGAGAATCAGGTTAGTTTTAGGATTGTTTTGTCAGTTGAACCAAGAGCAGGAACAAAATCATGATGGTCTTTGCTGCGTCACTGCACTGTTGCATGACCTCTCAACTGTGACTCAAAAGAGCTGGATTTCAGTCATTCTTCAGCACCAGTGGCTGGGTAAACCCGGGTAACCCTCCTCTCCTGGATGGCTTTTAGTTTTCTGCACCAGAAGAGGATGTGTTAGAATGAATCACCTCAGTTTAAATTCTGGCTTTAAAGCATTGTTACTTTTATTGTTGTTACTTACATAGAATAAACTCATGTTTTTAATGCATTATTTCCTTTATTATTTTCCTGGAAAAATCTTGTTGTAAGCATAGGCTTTGGAACTCTATTGTATTTTACTTTGAGTGGCTGGCTTGAATGATCAACTATGTCGTGAGGCACTTGAAAGTACTACTGAAACCTAGTGGCCTTGATTTTAGTATTTTACTTTGTTTTATTTTTACTGAAAAGCTTATTTTTTACATAAGGTTATTAGTACTTCAGTAATGTTCTGAAGCTTTGGAGTGGGTACTTTTTGACCATATTAGTTCTCTATTGATTGCATGTGAGTCAGTTCAAATAAACTTAGGCAAAAGAGGACATTATCAGTCTTTTCGGTATGTCAGAGGGCGTGCCGAAGGATCCAGGGGCAGAGGTACAGAGGGACTGTCTGATGAGAACCCCACGACCAAATATGTTTCCGTCCCGCTCCCAGGGGAGTGCTGCTCTTTGGAAACTGGCTACCTTCGTGTTTCTCCTCTTTGTCAGGGGAAGCATGGTTGCCACCACCCACCTCCCAAGCTTCGTAACTTGTAGTTCAGACTCCCAAAGAAAGGCTAGCCCCCGAGCTCCCGGTCCTGTGGACAAGTTGTGACTTACGGCAGGGCCATTTTAAAACTTTGCCAGGTTGTCTTGCCATCTGTGTTTCAAAGCCTGTTCTCTGACTGATTCCTACCAAAATGCAGGTTACTAATCATGTAGTATTACTCTGTCCAGGTGCATTTGCATTTTAATTGATATCAAATGTTAAGCTTAGGCTATATTTTCCAAACTGTGTAGAAGTGAAATCTTGTGTTTCAGTCTATAAAAGTGATTAACATAGATGCAAGAAGAGTGCCAGGAATTGAAAACAGCATTTTAGGGTTCAGGGAATGGAAGAAAATGGGTAGCCATATGTATGTGGTTAGAGGAGGAGGGCAGATAATCAAATACATGTATACATTTTTAAGGTAGAAATACAAAGATTGAATATAACAACTAAAAGAAAAGCTTTTGTAGTTAACTTTTTAAGAAAAAGATTTGAAGGTAGGAGAAAGTACCAGCTGGCACCATACATAGTTTTTACAATATTATTAATTATATTTCCTATGCTTTACTTACTTCCCAGGACTGTTTTGTAACTACCAATTTCTGCTTCTTGGTCCCTTCACCACTGTTTCCCAGTGCCCTGACCCCCCTCCCTTCTGGCAACAGCTAGTTCATTCTCTGTGTCTAGGAGTCTATTTCAATTTTGTTTGTTTATTTTGTTCTTTGGATTCCACATATAAGTAAAATAATAGGGTATTTGTCTTTCTTTGACTGACATTTCACTGAGCATAACACCTTCTAGGTCCATCCATGTTGTCTCAAGTGGTAAGATTTCATTCTTTTTTATGGCCAAGTCAGGTTCCATTGTGTATACAGCTTTTTTACTCACTCATCTCTTTACATGCTCTTGGATTGCTTCCACAGCTTGGCTATTGTAAATAACACTGCAGTGAGCATACAGCTGCATATTTGAGGTCTTTACAGAAGGTATCCAGTCATATAATATGAAAAATAGAGATACTTACTGAAGAAGGTACAAGATATAAGAAACATTGAACATAGGGCAGTGATGCTGCAGTCCGCTTCAAAGTTGGCACCCTGGGACCTCACACAGTTCTCCCATCGCCATCAGCTGCCCTGTCATATTTTCCTGAATCTCATCAATGGTCTGAAATCTCTTCCCTTTCAAAGGTGATTTTAGTTTTGGGAAAAGCCAGAAGTCTCAGGGTGCCAAACCTAGGCTGTAGGGGACCTGGGTCACCTGAGTGATTTGATGTTTTGCCAAAAAACTCTGCAGGTGATGCATTTAGCAGGTACATTGTCATGATAAAGCTACCAATCAACAGTTGCCCATAGCTGCAGCCTTCTGAACATCCAAGTAGTTTCCGCAGAGGAATGTTCAAACTTATCACAAAATTTGATGCAGATTTGTTGCTGTACTTACTTAGTCATTTTGAATGTGATGGCCACACAGTACACATGCTCACTCAACCGCGTCTACCGCCCCAACTGACTAGTACAGTGAAGTCATCATTGTTCACAGATGCGCATTCCAGTCCACTGTCCTTGGCTGCCAGGTGACATCAGTGTAGTGCAGACAAGTTCATGTTATATTAACAGTGGCTGGACTTTTTCTAGACAGATCTCGTATTCTTTCATATTAGTGATTTGGGGTTCTTTGGATAAATCCCCAGAAGTAGAATCACTGGGGAATCACTGGGTCATAAGGCAGATCCATTTTTAATTTTTTGAGAAAACTCCATACTTTTTTCCACAGTAGCTGTACCAGTCTTTATTCCCACCAACAGCACATGAGGATTCCCTTTTCTCCACATCCTTGCCAACACTTGTCATTTCTTGATTTATTGATGATAGCCATTCTGACAGGTGTAAGGTGATAATCTCACTGTGGTTTTAATTTACATTTCTCTGACAGTGACATTGAGCATCTTTTCATATGTCTATTGGACATGTGCATGTCCTCTTTATTTTTTATGTTTTTAAAGATTTTATTACTTTTGGAGGGGGGAAGGGAGAGAGAAAAAGAGGGAGAGAATCACCAGTGTGTGGTTGCCTCTCATGCACCCCCTACTGGGGACCTGACCCACAACCGAGGCATGTGCCCTGACTGGGAATCGAACCAGCCACCCTTTGGTTTGTAGGTTGGCACTCAGTCCATTGAGCCACACCAGCCAGGGCATGTATGTCTTCTTTAAAGAACTATGTATTCAGATCCTCTGCTCATTTTTTATTTTGCTTGTTTGTTTCTTTACAAGTTAATCTAAGGTAGGTGGAGGCGTGTGTGTGTATGGCACAAAGAGTAACATTTCAGTAAATTTAGTGAAAAAAATTTGAAATTTATTGAGAAAAGATTGTTTTAAACAATTTCATTAGAATAGATTGATTATATACCTATAAAGCATCTGATTACATGACTGAATTTTCTAAGGAGTTAATTATACAGTTGACTCTTGAACAACTTGGGTTTAGACTCCTTGGGGCCACTTACATACCTTTATATTTTTCAATAAATATACAGTCAGCCCTCTAAATCCTCCGTATCGCAGGTTTCACATTTGTTGATTCAGCTAACCCCCTATCAAAAACAGTATTTTGGGCCAGCTGTATGGACTGCTGTATCCATCGGTCTGTGCCATTGTATGTGGAGAACTTGAGCATTCTTGGGCTTTGACAGCTGCAGGGTGTCCTGGAACAGATGCTGCAAATACCGAGGGATGACTGAAGTTCCGGGGGAGGCAGAAGTTGTGTGCGGACTTTCACCTGCATGGGGGGACCCGCGCCCCAATGCCAGCATTGCTAAAGGGTTGATTATAATTATTTGTGAATTACTATAGCTATATCATACATTTTGAGATTTATTAACTCTCACTAGGTTTGGAAGTTTAAGTCATTTCACACTGTACAGACAGTCAATGAGTATTAATTCAGTAGAATTTTTGTGTGATATCCCTTCTTGTTAGCAAGATACAGTTTAACAGAAACCATACAGAATTTTAAATTTAAGACTTTCTTTTGGTACAGATAGGTTGGGAAATCTATTCTTATATTTGAACAAATGGTCTTTTATTTCCCCTTTAGAGAAAAGCCTGTTAGATTGATTATGGCAAAGAGAAAGTTTAAACTTAGGCTCTTAGGGTTCTGCATTGCTAGGATATTGACCTGAGAGGTTTTTTGGGTTTTTGTTGTTGTTGTTTTTTTAATAATTTACCTTCTTTTTTTAATGAAAACTTCTAGGAAAAGATAGAATTATGACTAAATTTTGGGTTTTACACTCTGTGAAGAAAATAGTGTTATATGTTTTATTTTTAGAAAAATGTTACCAGAAATGAAAATGTATATAGTAGAATGTTATTTCTAGAACCATATATTGAGAAAGTTTAAAAAGTTCAAGGAAGGGAACTCAATACAATATAAAAAGTGCAAATATACTTAATGTGAAGCTTATATTACAAAGTTTAAAATTTTTCTATAATCAGCAAAAAGTAAGTTGAAAATAAAATAGCATTACTAATTAGAGTATTCAGATTTCCAAATTTAACTAAATTATTCTTTATTTCAAGAAATGAAACTTAAAGTTTAGGACTTTCATTTTGATCACACTATCCCCTGTTGTGAAACTCTTTTCCTTAGATTTTTGGTTTCTTGACTAGAGCCTGCGGTTCCTATGCCTACATGATTAAGTCTATTTTTGGCTTTGATATCCCTTATTTGTCTGTTGTTTTTAGGACAAATATGCATCAATTTTTATTGACATTATTGTTAAAACATTGTGTAAAGTATTGAAAGCAGATATAAAAGTAACAAACTGCAGTGTACATGTATTTAGTTATATTTTAGTCATATTTCCTGATTTAAATCATGGCATCATTGCATATAGCTCTTTGTTCTAGGACATATTTCTTAACTTCTCTGTAATTTCCTCATCTGTAAAATGAGCTTATTAATGGTATTTAGTAGAAGTATCATGAGAGGTAAATGAGATAATACGTGTAAAGTGCTTAACACTGTAACTGGCACAGGGTAATTAAAAGCTACATTTATGTTAGCTGCCATTTGTTGTTCCAAGCATTGGCCTTAAGTTGTTTTTGCTCATGAATTCTTTAATATTAGAATATAACTAAAATGATGTCCTGCTAATGATAATATATAATTCTTAGTGCTTAGTTGATTATACAGTTGATTAACATATCAATTTTATTTTTGAAAAGTAGAATTGAGTTTGCATAAAAGAATATGAGTTTGGAGCCATTGCTTCCATTGTTGACTAAGAAAGGAAAAAAGGGAACAGAGGAACTAAATGTGCTATTTCTGCTGAAGGTCAGAAAAGATATTTTTTAGTCACTAAATAATTTTTGTTGAAATTGGTAACACTAGGATGTCAACTTTCCATTTTTATTTTCTTTTTACACTTTAGCTACTAGCCACTCTTTGTGTTTCGTTTTGGCTTCAGGGAAAGCAGTGGGAGAAGGGAATCCTGTTCCTTTCTTTGCCTTATAAAGGACATGTCACATTGGTTTATTCCTGGTGGGATTGCTCCTTGTGCCTCAGTTTTATAAAGACCTCTACTAAAAGGCATCTTTTAGTGTGTTAATCTGTGAGATGACTGTGACCACATAGCACCCCCAGAAAGCTAACCTCCTTTTAGAAAAAGGATCTATGTCTAAGTTGAGGGAAATATGGAATTTAGGAGGAAGTCTCCTGTTCATGTACATTTTGCTCCTAATTTGGTCAGGCATCTGCTTTACCTTTGCCTGAGCAAATGTGTGTGTGTGCGTGTGCTTTTAGGTAAATGAAAATGAAGAAGGCTGCTGCTCTCCTAAGAGTTCGTAATTTTGAAAATGTTAATACAACATAAATGGTACAGAAGGAGAGGAAGTGGGAGGCATCAGAAATACAAGCTCTCAAGCTGTTTTATTGTCTTCCTTGCGTACAGTAAGTGAGGAACCTCAAAAAGCCTAGAGAATCACATTTTGAAAGTATTTTTTTGATTGAAGTATTGTGAATGTCTATATGGTGAAGTAGAATGTGAGTTACAGAGTTACTTGATTTCAAAATGTATAGGGAAGGAAGTACAGGCCCTTTAAAATTTTTGTTTGCTTTTTTATTGTTTGCTTAATCATTTTGAGACTTCTTATAAAAATTAGGACATTTTGGTTCTTCTCCCCTCCAAATAGCTGACATTATTTATAATAGTGTGGCCTTCCTTCCTTAACTTCCTTCCTTCCCTTTCTTGTTTCTTACCACATAATTTTTGACTTTTAGTTTGGTTCTTTTGTATTTGGTCTTACTTCATGTTTTGTAAGTTATGTATCATGTGTTCATGATGCAAGAGTTGTTTTTCTCCTTACAATAGCTTGAATTCTTTCTTAACTGTATAATTGCCTATTCCAGAAGATGTTTCATAAAGTCCATGGCAATAAATTTTTGTAGTTACCTCCGAATCAGTCGTGGTTCAAAATTTAAACTTCCTGAGATCAGAGTTAAGATTTGGCCTATTCTTTGGTCAAATCTTTTAAAGATTTTTTATTTCCCTCTAACATCAGTCAGATTATCCTGAGGCTTTGCTGTATCTGTGTGGTCATTCAGGAATAAGGATTTTTGTGGGGTTTTTTTTTGTTTGTTTTGTTTGTTTGTTTGTTTTAGTCAGAGCTTGTTGAAAATGGCTTTTACAAAATGTTATCAGAAAGCAGGCTATCCCTCATGAAAGAAAACCTCTTAGTTTATTGTTGCGAGGCCCCATGGTAGATATTATGGTTTTTCTTTTTTTAATTTAACTTTATTTATTTATTTTCAGAAGGAGGAGAAGGGAGGGAGAAAGAGAGGGAGAAGAACATCAGTGTGTGAGAGATACATCAATTTGTTGCCCCTCTCATGCCCCCAGTTGGGGACCTGACCCACAACCCAGGCATGTGTCCTGACTGGGAATCGAATAGGTAACCTTTTGTTTCGCAGGCCAGCGCTTAATCCACTGAGCCACACCACCTGGGGCAGATGTTACGGTTTTTCTTAATGTGAGTTTACCTTTATCTCCCCGGTTTTTTTTTTTTTTTGGATCATAAATACATTTTTATGTTTTTCATTTTCTGCACATGCCAAAGAATGACCCCGTTCAAGGAATTTAGTTTTATGATGTCACAGATTATAAAGTCTACCCTCTTCCCCTGAGTGATAGCTAACAATAATAAAAATAATATTAATAGTGAACATTTGCTGTTTCCTAGGTTTTTGAATGTATTACATCATTTATTTTCCACAACAACCCTACAAGATTGATTCTGTTACCATACTAATTTTGTGCTGCCGGTAACAGACAGGAGAACTTACTTGCCCAGGTTCACAGGGTTAGGAAATGGCAGAACCAGGATTCAAACCTAGGGGTCTGTCTGCAGGACTCAGGAATTTAACTGTCCTTCCATCCTGCTTCTCTTACACATGAAGAAAAACGTTACTTTTTTTTCTCCATTTTAAATATATTTGAACATATATTTGATTATATTCGTTATATTAAACATGGACTTCAAATGTTTTATTCTGTTTCTGAGAAAAGTAAGCAAATACATACTAATAAAGCAAGTTTGGAGCAGAATGACTTGTTCTATCTTCTCAGGTAACCCTGTGTAAGGTTGACATCCTATTTCGGGGAAGAATCTATTGATTTGTAATTGAATCCTAGGCTTTGCTATGTCCTAATGATTTTTTGGTATTTACTATGCTAATTTAACTCATTTGTTTCCTTTGAAAGTTCTTTACCTAAGTAAATGTTCGTATTTCCTTTTTCTTAAGGAAATTATTTGAGAATAATTATCCTGGTACCCAAACTGTAGAGCTCAAGTACAGGAAGTACTGCCAGGCTTCTGTGGAGCTGAATGTTTTTAGGTACTTATTCTCCATTTCTTTTTCTGGTGTTGCTTGTAATCTTGTGTTTTTTTTTTTAAATATTTTGTTGTTTGTACTGTTACAGTTGTTTCGGTTTTCCCCCTTTTTACTCTTGTTTTTGTTTCTCTGCCAAATGGTTTTCTCAGCGTTCTTATCAGTGTACAGTGGTCACTTGGGGGTGTTAAGATTAGCTAGCCCTTCTCCCCCACAGCTAGTTCGTTTGATCATCATTACTCTAAATTATAAGTTGCTGGAAG
>PVJI01029718.1:0-14710 GCA_004026765.1 Micronycteris hirsuta
ATTGAGCGCGGGCTGGGAACCAGACGGTCCCGGTTCGATTCCCGGTCAGGGCACATGCCTGGGTTGCGGGCCAGGTCCCCTGTGAGGGCCACGTGAGAGGCAACCATACATTGCTGTTTCTCTCCTTCTCTGTCTCCCTCCCTTCTCCTCTCTCTCTAAAAATAAAATAAATAAAATCTTTAAAAAAAAAAAAAAAAAAAGAAGTGAAGTCAGGGCAGACGCAGATGCAGTGGTAGATCTCAGCATGGCTTCTCTGAGCCACCGTGGCCCCTAGGAGGGGTCAGCAGCTGGTAACAGTATACGTGCAAGGTAGGGTCCCTGAATCAGGAAAGTTCATTTCTTGCCATATCACTACCCTTTAATATCTTCTCTTCTAAAAGAAGTAACAATCTGTGGGCTATTCAGTTTTCATTATTCCAGAAGAACTTGAGGCTTCTTTTTAAGGAAATGTTTATAATTACCAGACTTTTCTGGTTCTTGAACCCAACTCAGTGTCAGAAAGGACACTTTCTCATCCAGAGGGAGAGAGCAGAGTTAATACCCAGGTGTCCTCTGCCTCTTCACTTACAACTGTTCTGGAAAGCCCATTTCCCCATAAGTATTAAAGCTGAAATTTATAACTTTGAATCTTAAAATAACCTAGTAAGCTCATGGTTTTTTGCCTCAAAGAAAAGGAACAGAAGTATGGTAATCCAGATTGACCAAATTTGTAAAATTGTACATGTTTGGATTTAGAATGACTTTTATACTCAGGTTTGAATGTGGTCATATATACTTAGGCTATTTATGGAAAATAATGAGTCATATTAAGAAAACTTGACTCAAGAGGAACTAAGAAACTGTCTAAGCTATCTCTTCTTTAATAGGAAAAGAATCTTTTGAAACAATGCAAGGTTGTACCATAAAAGAAAATAACTATTTGTCTACTCACAGCACTTATGACACCAAATCTGTCAGTTTTCTAAACCAAGTCATTCTGCACAGACACCAACTAGATGTCCCACAATTTAATTTAATTCTCATACTTAATACCCAGAATTAGTGCACATCCCATAGATTTCATACCTAACTTCTCCCTTACTTACTCCTGAACTTCTGTCCTCTGCCCCATCCATACTTCTCTGTACCATAGCATTTTTTACCCGGAAATTCCACAAGACCGCCCCCTCACTTAAGATGCCAGTTGCAAGTATGTAGTGGGTTCCCACTAGGGTGTTAGGAGCTCTGCGTCAGGAACCAGGGGCATAGACCAAGTATATATTTTTTTCTTATGTCACAGACCATTTTTATAATTATCCAGTCCTCTCTGTGAATTCTGAACCTCTGTGCCTGGCATATTGTAGGTGTTCCAAGAGTGAGTGACTACGTAAAGCACTTGTATCCATTATCTAGTTTCATTAGACCCTTAAATACATCAGGTGCACAGAGATGTAAGGACGAAGTCTTGGTTCTTAAAATATTTGTTTCCAGAAGAAACATTCCTTCATTATTCATCTGCTGTACATTGAGTAATGGCAACCTCTTGCAAAGATTCCAAGAATGAAGAAAATGAGGGTACAAAAGCTGTAGTGTAAGGGGCGTGGGATGGGGCAGGGGACAGCGGCTGGGAACAAGTATCTATGATACAGGCAGCGTTAAAGGAGTTCAGGTTGGCTTTTGTGAGCAAGGAAAACTTAACAGAGCAGGCAACACTTAAGGTGGCCCTTAAAAACTGAGTGGGATCAAGACAGGTAGAAGGAGATTATTTCTTTTTGAAAAGTATATGAAAAAGTACCCAGAAGCTAGAAAACATGAGACCTGTGGGAGAACTGGGAGAGGCCCAACTGTCTCCATGGGCAAATACTGGGAAAAGAACTGCTGGGCTGGAGTGTGGAGATCTTGAGGCAGGCTGCGTCAGCTTGCTTCAGAGGTCTATTAAAGGTCTCTGAGCACTACATTAATAAGAGAGAATACAGTGGAGGAGGACTGGAGACAGAAAGATCGGTTAGGAATCTAGGGCAGTTGTACAGGGAGAGATGAAAGCACTTGAAAAGAACATAGAAAGGAAGATAGGGAAAAGTTGGTTCAAGAAGAAATGGCAACTGATCGAGTGCCCAAGAAGATGGAATCAGAGGGGATTCCTGACACTTCTTATAAGGAGCGTGCTAACTGCCTGAGCAAGACCATCTGTGGCCAGAAGACTGCAAATTATAAACTCCCTAAAACCTAATCTCCAAGGGCTCGCTTTGGAAGGAAACTTCTGCAGATGAGCTCCCTGCCAGGGACACAGCCCTTCGGGCTTGCCTTCTCCAGAGCCAGATTTCCATTCCTGTTTCTGGGAGTCGTCATGGTGGGAACGAGTGGTGTAGTGTGTCAGGCAGAGAACTGAACTCTGCAGGATGCTCAGGAGGACCAGCAGCAGGAGCCAGACAGGGGAGGAATGACTGCAGTTCAAGAAGTGTCCTCAAGGGGTGATAGATGGGAAGGTGAAGGCTTCCCGAGAACTGATCAGATGGAGTTGGCAGAAAAATGAGCTGCTTGTTCTTGTATGTGAGTGTTTTAATGATCTTCCTTTTCATCAAGAAAAAGTAATATGTACTCATTAAGGAAGTTTTAGAAAACAGGTTTAAAAAGTGGGGAAAAAAATGTTTTCACAGCCTATATAAAATTGTTAATATTTTGACATAGTTTCTACAAGATTTTATCTGAAGCAGGTTGTTTTTAGCTGAAGGTAACAGTACACACCATATAGAGGCAAAGGAGACCTACTCTATGATCGCTTGTTACTACTTGTCAACAGCAAGTACAATAGAAGGCAGATCATAAAAAGGCTTATGTGTTGTTGGGGAGCCACTGAACAGTTTTAAGCCTGGGGGGCGGGGTGGGGGCATGATTAGAGTTACATTTTAGAATGGTTCCTTTGGCCATAGTGTGGAGAGTGCATTAGAGGGCCCGATGCTTGATGTCCAGGTCATAAAGGGCAAAGACGGCGTTGGGAAGAAGGAAAGGAATTTCAGGATTTTATAAGAAAGGACTGACAGAATGTGGTGCTTGATAAGGTTTGGAGCTGAAGAAGTGTTCTGTACTTTCTTGTTTCTACTTTATTACATGCCCTCACTTTAAAACTGACTCAATTAGATGTCCCACAGGAACTTCAGGTTCAACATATACAAAAGAGAAATTAATACCATCCTTAACAAAATTCCTCCCTGTCCGAGACACTCTCTCTCAGGGGCTACGTCCTTACCCACCTATGTCCTTACCCAAGCTAGAAATTTGGAAGTCATCCTAAACTCTTATCTCTTCTATAGATCTACTTCTATATCTAGTCAGTCAGCAGCCTACCAGATCTTTTTCCTGAATCTTTAAGATCGATTTCTTTACATCTTCATTGTCACTGTAGTTGACAAGTTCTGGTTTTTGTTTTTGACCTAGAACGGATTGGCGAACTACAGCCTATTATAGACCAAATCCATCCTGCCCCTGTTTTTTTGAATTGCCTGTTTTTGAAAGTTTCAGTAGAACACAGCTAGGTTCCTTTGTTTACATTTTGTCTGTGGACAGAGCTGAGTAGTTGTGATCCCGCCCACATGGCCTACAAAGCCTAGATATGTACTATATCGCCCTCTACAGGAATCTTGTTTGCGGTGGTGTAATGTAACCCGTTTCCCTCTCAGTCTTCAGCCTGGCCTTTACTATGCTGATGTAGTGATTTCCCTAAAACACTGTCCGTTCATGTCAGTTCCCTCTTGCTCATTTGCTCATATTTATCTTCAATGTCTCCCAACAGCCAACAGAATTAAATCTACAACTCCTCAGCATTTATTACAGATGATAAGTTCTAGTTTTTCTTCCTCAAAATGGCTTTTCTAATAAACCCTAAGATGTCAATCTTCAAGTCCCTTGTGATCATTCACTTTAAAGGGATTACTTACATGAGAATACTCTTCATTGATGTTTACATTATGAGTCTTTCAACGTCCTTGAATAGGGGTTCTCTGATGAATTGTATTGTTATGAGCAATTTCTTGGAAAACCCTGGCCTATTTGTTGTCAGTTGAATATGTCAGTGAAAAGAAAGAGTACATGTTGTTGCCTGACATCAGCTCTACGTGTTCAGCGAGAACTCCGAGGTTTGCTAAGATGTTAACACCTCTGCTGTTTTCCTTTGTTTTGTGATTCTGAAAACAGCACTATTGTATGTTGTCAGGAAACTCGCAGAGCCTTTTATGGACTTCCAAATCCACCACAATGGAAAAGTTAGATTGTTTTCAGTGCAAGAGAGAATAGAATCAAGTTCTGCTACATACATCAGAATATTCACTTTATTCTAATTAAATCATATGTATATACATGAATATACAGGGTGCAGCACAAATAACACCCCTTTTTATTACATAAAAATCTTTTATACACAATCATAAGCATATAATTCTGTAACATAATAATACCACTCTCAAGCACACCATGTGACATTTTAGGTAAAATGTTCAAATTGCTGTCCATCTCGTGTGAGACATTCACGTACCCTACCAGCCACACTCAATGGCATTACTTCTGCCAGACCCTGTGTGTGTGTACATACATACGTATGTGCACGTGTGTGTACACATATGTGTGTATACATGTGTGTGTGGTGTTAAGGCATTTCATTTGCAAGTTTAGTCTCAAACAGACTCCATTAATAACACAATACCCAGAAGAAATTGGGACTATTCAAAAATCACCTTCCTTCCCAAAAAACAGTACTATGTACATGTTTTGGTGTATTGCATATAGTGGAAAGAATTCTAACAGAAGAGAAGATTCTTATTTTCTAGGTTGAAAATGAAAATAACTGACAGATTAATTTGGGGAAGATCACAGATCCTTCAGAAAGGAAATTATTTACTTACCTCTTTATGAAAATTAACATTTTATAGTATTGGGAAATCAAAATGGAAATGTAGTTGTAGCCATTCAAGTATTCGCATAGATTTTTCTTTTTTTTAAATAAAATGTATTGGAAAATGGTGATGGAAGGAGACTTCACTTGGTGTAGTGAACACACAATACAAATATATAGATGATATATTATAGGATTGTATACCTGAAACCTATATAATTTCATTAACCAATGTCACCCCCGTAAACTCAATAAACAAAATAGAATAAAATCATGTAAAACTAAAAAATAAAGAGAACTAAAAAGATAATGATAATTCTCCTACATTACAATTTGCCTAATATTAAAAATGAACATCTGCTTAAATATTATGAAGTGTGTTTTGAGGGATAATATTTACCTTGTCTAAATGCAGGGGGAAATAATAAATATGTCCCTGTTTTTGTTTAGAAATATTTATTGAATGTTAACGATGGAAACCCCTTAAAGGAAACTTAATTATTGCTTACCTGTTAAACTGAGATAAAGACAATTGCATAATTGAATCTAATAAAAAAATAAAATAATAAAATATACTGGAAAAGTTTTGAGAAATATCAAACTTAATTGTATGATTTTATTTGCTAAACAAAAGATACAGAGTAAAAAAAACTGCTCATTTCAATTTGCTCACTAAGTGCAAGGCAATTAGATGCTCATTTATCAACACTTTTTCAAAAACTTGAGCACATTTAATTTAGCTTACCCATTTTCTTTTCCGTTTTCAGCTGAATACCAACCCTTTTAGAAGCTAATACATTTTTCAGTTAAGTACTTAAACCCAGACTTTTCAAAAAAAAGTTTACAATTATTTCAGTAGAGGATATAGCCTTTCAGTATATTTTAGGGAGCCTAGCCTAGCCTATTAGTATAATTTTTAAAACTCTATGCTGTTATTTTTCTTATTTCCTGAAATAAACTTTTACCAGTACTTAAGCACAAGTGATATCCTTAGAGATAAAAACATAAGTAATTAGAGTGCTTCAGGAATTTTGTATTTGCTGCTGACTAGTGCCTAGTGTTAATTAGTTCGTTTTTATATGTGCTCAAATGAATGCAGCTATCACAGTGATGAAAAACACTTTAATCACTTTAAATTGTGTAAGTGTTGAACAGCTAAAATTCCCAACAGGAGTCAAAATGAAATAAAGGGCTAGTGATAAGATAACAAGATAAGCGCTAACTGCGTTTGTTGGATGTCTGAGGGCTACTTGGCAGAAGGGCCAAAGGAGCCAAATGGAGTTTCAGAGTCTGGATGCAGTGATTTAAGAAGTAAAACTCTTTCTGTTATTAAATTATATGCTTGCATTTTCAAATAGAAAGAAAACCTAAAATTATAAATGATTTAAATGAATTGTCATTGCTCTGAAAATTTCTAATCAGACCATTTTAAACTTTATTTAAAGAGTGACTTAAAATTACATGGGTCCCACTGCCCATCCCTTCAGGGCAATGAAGTGATACAGCTGCTGGCAGAGAAACTAGAGACCGAAGTGTGCATCGTGGCACTGTCCCCGACCGCTGTATACCGAAGGCATTCGTATGAAAGAAGAAGTAGGTTATTTATGTGCTCTCTGAGACCCTAAGCTCAGAACCGTGATCAGTGAATGAAAGTTACTAGGAGGCAGATTTGGGCTCAACAGTAAGGAAAAGCTTCCTGACAAGTAGACCAGACCCGAAACGGAAGGAGTACACATCTACTCCACTAAGAAGCACAAACGTTCAAGTGAGTCAGTGGCCCTTTGCCTGAGGTGCTAAGGGAGTGCACTTATTTCTGGGTATAAGCAATGAACTGTAAGTTTCTGTTTGACTTGAACATTGAACCTCTGCTTTCTCTGAAGGAACTATGTAAAACTTTTGGATCTTATTTCAGCATATCATCGATAATTTAAGTACTTAATATGTATTAAGTACTATCACATGCAAAGTAGTTATATAATTTCTGCCTCTTTCTCCTCCCCCAGAATTCATTTTAAGTTTTAAAAAAAATTTAGACACAAATAACACAAAATTTATCATCCTTACCATTTTAATTACATATGTCAGTAGTGTTAAGTATATTCATGTTGAAAAACCAACCTCCAGAATGTTTTCATTTTGCAAAACCGAAACTTTACACCCAGTAAACATTTCACCATTTTCCCTTCCTTCCAAGTTCTAGGCAACCACTATTCTACTTTGTGTTTCTATAAATCTGACTACTCTAGATACCTTATATAAGTATAATCATACAATATTTGTCTCTTTATGACTGGCTTATTTCACTTAGTATCATGTCCTTAGGGTTCGTTCATGTTATAGTATGTGTTCGAGTTTCCTTCTTTTTAAAAATGAAATGATATTACATTATATTTATGTACCACATTTGTTTATTCATTCTTTCATAGGTGGACACTTGGGTTGCTTCCTCCTTTAGCTACTGTAAATGATGTTGCACATGACGGTGCAAATGTCCCTTTGAGACCCTGCTTTCAGTTCTTTGGGACGTGTGCCCTTGTATAGGATCACTAGGTTGTAAGGTAATTCTACCTTTAGTTTTTTGAGGAACTGCCACACTGTTTTTCATATGGCTGCACCGTTTAACATTCCCACCAATGGTGCACAAGGGTGCTGAGTTCTCTACATCCTTGCCAACGCTTGTTATATTCTGTTTGTTTGCTTTTTTGATAGTAGCCATCTGAGTGAGTGTGAGGCATACTGACAGAATCTTGGCTCCAGTGCCTTGGCAATACCCAACGCATAGCAGCTGCTCTATGAAACCTTACGGTGGGGATTTACTAAAACTGTATGTGATGTTTCATATAGTGTTTGCCTTAGAAAGTTGATCTTGGATAGAGATTCTTAATAGAGTTAATGTTCTGTGCTTTGAGATAAAATAAAGACACAACTTTCAAATAGCTCTTCTTGTGGCTGTAACTCTATTAATATTCCAATTTTCAGCACTGATATTGACTTTTATGTGTTATTCTCATAAATACCCATCACTGTCCTAGCTTAGGGTCATAAACTATCCATGGCTTTATTAGTGTGCCTCTCTCTTTAATTCCAGCAGTTTTCATAACACTTGTGAAAGATGAACATGCTGATTCTTTCATAAGAAAACTAGTGTACCTAGGAAGTAAGGTTTTGGGAGTTTTTTTAAGACTCTTGTCAAAGAAGAATCTACTTTGCTACATTTAGCGTTGGGGTGTTTAGTTTTTCTCTTTTCCTTTCCTCCCCTGCAGTGCCCACAGTCTGATGTGAGGTCACTGGTGCTCTGAGCCAAGTTTATAGTTAGTGTGGTCATGTTTAAATTTTTGCTATCTTGACTAAATGCTTGGTAACCTCAATATTAATAGTCTAACAATTAGAAATTCTTGGCCTTTTGAAAAAGATTTATTGTTGTCATATTTGGAAAAAAATGATTTAGGAATAAATAAGAGTGTAAGAAAGCAAAAAATTCTCACTCCTAAGTAATTATATTTTTAAGTAGTATTTTGTTAGCAATGGGGGAAATCAAAATCCTTGGCGACCTTGTGCTTGCAAGTACATAATATATGCCTTTCTCTAACATGTTGGTGTCCCAAACACTCATGCTTTGTAGCTGTTTCACCTTATGTGGTGTTGCTGTAGAGCAGGGCTCCATTCTGTTTAAAACAAGAAGTTTCAATTAATTTACTGCTTCTTTGAGAGCCATATAAGAAATGTGTAAGGTATAATTGCATTCTGTTTATGAATGAAACCAAGTGCTGTGAGACTCAAACAGTGGAACACCTACTTTTAACCTTACAGAGAGAGTGTTTACGGAATAATGGCCAAAGCAAGCCAGCACAGAGAGCAGCAGTTAGGGATGATTTGGTTAACACAGTACCTACTTAAATTACGTCCCATCTTGACCATTTCACAAGTAATATTTGGATGAATACAAAAAGATTGTTCAGAAAACTTCTTCAGGTTTGCTTTTTACTTAATAGGACAAGACAGATGGGGGTATGAAAGTATGAGTAACTGTAAGCTTGAACACATGGGAGTGACCGTTTTGATTCAGGCATTTTCCCTGACACTTGCTTTTATAAAATATAATTCTTTCATGATTTAATGCAGTCTTGTTTAGGCCTCCAAGGGATAAGCAAAGAAAGAAAATAGCTGTTTGTAAAAAATTTATAATATGAGTAGGTCAAACGTAAGTTCAGCTATCAAGAGGAAGCTTGACTCAGGGGGAATTATTAACATTGCCATCCTCTTTAACCCAAAAGCTTACAGATTATTTTTTTTGGATGCAGATTTTGTGTGTGTGTGTTTTTCTTAGATGACTGCAATCTTCAACATTAATGATATATTTAGCAAGTATCTCACATTCCCTTAAAAAAGCAAAAAGTGTCCCTTGGTGGGCCAATTACATCATTAGCACTCACCACGTAAATCACTACTTGCAGACACAATTGATTTGTTCTAATTGCTTCAGTTTTTTTAAATGTTAATATATTTATGTTTTAATTAAATTTCCTGTAGAATATATTTTCAAGAATGAATATAACTACTTTTCCTAATTAGAAGAAACATTATAAAGCATTTACTGTAAAACTGATAGTTAGATTTTTAAACTTTTCTCCAAACTATTTCCTGCATTTATGTTTTGAGAGCTGTTATACCACTTTCATGCTTATCTTAAAAAAATTCAGTATACATATATGAGTGGTTCTTAGATTTCAGTCTGAACTTTTTAGTAGTTTTGCTTTTCAAAAAGTTTTTGTTTTTGTTTTTTAGTAGTAACACGTGGGGTAAGAAATTTTTCAGGTTCTATTATTGGTCTAGTTGAAAAAAGTAATCCCAATAAAAATTTAGGGACTTGGATCATTCTGGAATACCAGGTCCATCAGAAGAAAAGAAGATTGTTTTAAGATAGTGTTAATTTTAAGGGATAGAAATTGTTTGAGTTCAAAATACGAATTAGAAGGAATATCTGGAGGCAATAGAAGTTGAATTGTTCTTAGTTGTCTTTTCACAGCCTTTCTGTATAAGAAATCCCATTTTTAATAATTCTGAAAATCAAATCTACATTAAGTTTTATTACTTCTGTACATGATCTTCATAACACTGTGTGATGAGCCAGATGTTGCTAGCTCAGTTTGAAAATGTAAGTATGTTGATAAAAATCTATAAATGTGTAAAAGCCCATAAAAATAGTAGTATTTTAAGTAGCAGAGAGAAAAGTGTCAGTTGACAATGCGTTTTCCAGTCCATTCTCCCTGAGAAGGTACCACATTAGAGATGTTGTAAGCTCTTGTTTGATTTAAGGTTTGAGTAAGTTAACAGCTGGGCAATATATTGTTTTAAATAATAAAGTCTAGGCAGCACCATTTATTGTCGGTTTAAATTTCAGTATTCAGTTCATTCATCACTGCCTGATAAAGATTGTGCATCCTTTTTCACCACATTTACTCACCGACTGGTGTTCCACCGTGATCCAAAAGAGACAAAGACCGATGCTTATGTGCGGGCACAGTATGCTTAGTTGGATTTCCCCCGATGGCTACCATGTTTAAAAAATCCAGTAATAAAAGCCTATAAAAGTAGATCCCCTGACAGAGACCTACTGTTAAATAAGTTAAGAATCACATCCACAAAGGACCTGTGAGCTTTTGGCAACCTGGAAAATATATCAAGTGCCTGTTCCTTATTAATACCCATTTTGTTGACTTTGAAAAAAGGAGTCAAGATAAACCTCAATTTGGTGGCATAAATAAGACAGTATTACTAAAATATTAGAAGTCAGAGAATCATTCAAAATGGTCTTAAAAGTCAGGGGAAACAAGACTTGAAAGTGGAAAGCCATTCAGTCAGGTCAGAGTGGTGGGAGAAACCCTGGGTCAGAAGTCAGTGACAGATCGAGGTCTCTTACTGAAAACCCGTTTGGGCCGTGATGAGTGGTTATCAGACTGTGACTGCACTTTACATGATTTCCGTGTCAGCTGGGCTTTAAAGGGATAGCAACGATTTCCACAAAATTAAAAATTTCTGCTTATCACAAGACATCATTAAAAAATGAATAGGTGGCTACAGATTGGTAGAAAATATTTGTAATATGTACATTTGATAAAGACTTGTATCTAAAATCTTACCATTCAAAAATAAGAAAACAATTTTTTAAATGGGAAAAGGGCTTAAATAGACATTTCACAGAAAGACAAATGGGTGGCCATAACAAAATGAAAAAAAGTTCAACAGGAAACACAAATTAAATCACTATGAGGTAATACTCAGTAGATTGGGTAAAATTAAAAAAAAAAAAAAGACTGAAGGTAGGACAACTATGAATGAACAACAGCAAAAAATTTTTTTAAAAAGATTGAGAAAACCTCATTTTAGCAAGGATGTAGCAAACAGGAACTATTAAATACCAAACACTGGTAGGAGTGTCAAATGTGACAAACAGTTTATGAAGTTTTTATGAAGTTAAGCATACATGTACCTTGTGACCCATCGTGCCTAGGTATTTTTCATGCTCAGGTATTTATCAGAGAGAAATGAAAGCACTTCTCCACAAAACTACTTATGCATGTATGTTTATATTACCTTATTTATAATAGCCCAAAACTAGAAGCAGCCTAGATTTTCATCAACAGGACAAAGGGTAAACAAATTGTGTATATTCATATGATAGAACAGTAGTCAGCAATGAAAAGAAACAACTACTGATACTATAGAGTTTCTGTGACTCGCAATAAATACTCTGTGCTGAGGGAAAGGAGCCTGGCACCAAAGAGAACATACCGTATGATACCGTTTGTATGAATTGTTCGGGCCTGCGGACCTAATCGGTAGTGCTAGCAAACGGAACAGTGTTTGTGGGCAGGGCGTGGGGCGGTGGCAGGGATGCGGATTATGTGCAAAGGAGTTCAAGGGAACTTTCTGAGATGATGAAAACATTCGTGGAGGTTGGGTTACACAGGTGTATACATCTGTCAAAACTCGCTGACACTCAAGATACACTTACACTGTATCTAAATTGTACCTCAAAGAAAAAAAAAGAAAATTTTAAAAGATCAGAAGACCTGATTACAATTCAGAGTAGAATGGCAAACAGTTCTAAAGTAATAGGGAGTAGGCCTGTCAGGAATGGTAAAATTACTACAGTGCTTTTAGCATGTTGTTAAAAAGAAAACAGACCATTTATATGAAATTTGTCTAAGGAAGGTACTGTCTATACAAGCAAGCATGAAGGCAACTTCTAGAAGCAGAATCAGATGATTTCTTCTGATCTTTTTCTCTTAGATTCTATTATTATGATGAATGTTTATTGTGTACCAGGGACTATATTGACTCTTTTATGTTCATTTTCTCCTTCTTAGTGAGACTCTCAGAGAGTGTGAAAGTTTAAAATGTGACTGATCGTTTATTTTGACTTTCAAATTGTAATACCAACATCATAGTGTCACTAAAGTTAAAATATACAAATAACAATAAATAATAACAAATGTGCTTGGCACGTCTTATGTATACATTCTTCTATATTAATTCATTAAATGCTCTCAACAGCTCCACAAGATAGTTACTATTATTAGACCCATTTTTGAGTTGAGGAGCCATGTTCAAAAGCTAAAAAGTACCACAGTAACATTTCAACCCAGGGGGTTTCACTGCAGTCAACCATGCATTTTTAACTGCCATGCCATAGTTACCTTACCATTACATTCTTAATAAGCTGCCAATTTTAACAGTTTTGTTCATTTCTTGATATTTAAATGAATTAAAATATCATTAGTGAAAGAATTAGAATATTTAATGTGATAACACAAGATTTTAAAATATAGTTAAACCCTCAATGTGAATAAAATGCAGAAGTCATTAACTTATGTAGTGAATAAAACATCAAAAATCCATCTATCTAAAAAAAGCTTTTGCCTGCCTAGGCCGTTGGGACCAAGGGCCTTTATAACCCATGAGCTTCCCTACATGTGACTCCAAAGCACACCACCATCATGTGATGGACATCATCAGGTAAGGCTGAAGTGCCAGCCCAGACTGCTGATCTTCAGCCTAAATTTTCCATTTTTTTCTTTAGTTGTTTTGACAGTGTTTTATGATAGGTACCTGTTCAATACAGCTCATCAGGGTGTTTGGTTTTTACTGTTGTTAATACAACAGAATTATTCTTTTCTGGCTTAAAATTTCCCATAAAATTTTTTTTTTAAGATTTTATTTATTATTTATTTTCAGAGAGAGGAGAAGGGAGGGAGAAAGAGCAATGTATGGTTGCCTCTCACATGGCCCTCACTGGGGACCTGGCCCACAACCCAGGCATGTGCCCCGACTGGGAATCGAACCGGGACCCTCTGGTTCCCAGCCCATGCTCAACCCACTGAGCTACACCAGCCGGGCCTCCCATAAAATTTTTGAGTGGGTATTTTACATATAAGTATTATACTTATATATAAGTATTTACATATAAAATACATATAAGTGTTTTATTTATTTATATAATTTTTTTACAGTCCATATACAATATTATATTAGTTTCAGGTATGTACCAATGATTAAACATTTATATACCTTACCAAGTGATGATTCCAAGAAGTCTCATACCCTTCTGACACCACACATGTAATTGACAATATTTCCTATACTGGATTAATCCTTCACATGCTGTGACTATTTCAGTAGCTGACAACTTGTACTTCTTAATTCCTTTCACCTTTTTCACCCATCACCCTAACACCCCTCCTGACTACCAACTCTCTATGAGTTTGTTTCTGTTTTGTTTGTTTGTTTATTTGGGGTTTTTTTAGATTCCACATATAAGTGAAATCATATAGTATTTGTCTTTCTCTAACTTATTTTAGCATCATACACTCTTAAGTCAATCCATGTTGTCGTTAATGGTAAGATTCATTCTTTTTTAAAAAAAGATTTTATTAATTTATTTTTAGAGAGCGGGGAAGGGAGGGAAAAAAAGAGGGAGAGAAAGATTGATGTGTGGTTGCCTCTTGCATGCCCCCAACTGGGGACCTGGGCTGCAACCCATGCATGTGCCCTGGCTGGGAATCAAACTGGCGACCCTTTCATTTGCAGGCCAGTACTCAGTCTACTGAGCCATACCAGCTAGGATAGATTTCATTATTTTTTATGACTGAGTGATAATCCATTGTGTATATATATGCACCACATCTTCTTTATCCAGTCTTCTATCGATGGACACTTAGGTTGCTTCTGTATCTTGGCTATTGTGAATAATGCTACAATGAATATAAGGGTACATATATCTTTTCAGATAAGCGTTTTGTAGGCAGTCTATAGATTGTATGAAATCTCTATCAAAATATCAATGGCAGTTTTTACAGAACTAGAATAAGTGATCTAAAAGTTAAATAGAACTGCAAGAGACCCAGAATAGCCAAAGAAATATTAAGAAGAACAAAGTTGGAGGTATCACGCTACCTGAGGTCATACTATTCTACAAGGCCATAGTAATCAAAATGGCACAATACTGGTGTAAAAACGGACACATAGAGGAATAGAACAGAATAGAGCCCAGAAATAAACCCACACCTCTGTGATCAGCTAGTCTTTGACAAAAAGAGGCAGGAATATACAATGGAGTAAAGGCAGTCTCTTCAATAAATGGTACCGGGGAAACTGAACAGAATCATGCAAAAAAGAAGAAGAGAAAGAAAACTAGACCAGTATCTTATCCATATACAAAAATAAACCCAAATGAATTAAAAACTTAAATGTAAGACTGAAACCATAAAACTTCTAGAAGAAAATTAGGCAATAAACTATTTGACATCACTCTTAGCAATATTTTTTTAGATGTGTCTCCTGAGG
>PVJI01029719.1:0-14993 GCA_004026765.1 Micronycteris hirsuta
AGAATAGTCCAGAAATAAGCCCATGCATATTAATTAATATTCAACAAAGGAGCTAAGAATATACAATGAGGAAATGATAGTTTTTTTCAATAAATGCTGTTGGGGAAACTGGATATCCACATGCAAAAGACTGAAACTGGACTACTATCTTACACCTTACACAAAAATCAACTCAAAATAGACTAAAGATTTGAACATAAGACCTGAAACTAAAACTGGAAGAACTTCAGTATAGGGGGTTAGCTCCTGGATATTGGTCTTGGCAATCTTTTTTCTTTTCTTTTTTTTTTTTTTTGGATTTGACACAAAAAGCAAAGGAAACAAAAGCAAAACCAGACAAATGGGACTATATCAAACTAAAAAGTTCCTGTACAGCAAAAGAAACAATAAAAAAAGAGATGCTATATAATGGGAGAAAATATTTGCAAATCACATATTCTATAAGAGCTAATATTCAAGTTATACAAGGAACTCATACAACTCAATAGCAGCAACAACAACAACACAACAACAAATAACCCAATGAAAAAAATGGGCAAGGACTTTAATACATAGTTTTCCAAAGAAGATATATAAATGGCCAACAGGTACATGAAAAGGTGTTCAACATCACTAATCATCAGAGAAATACAAATCAAAACCACAATGAGTGATCGCTGTACCTGTTAGGATGTATATTATATATTAAAAGAAACATGAGATGAATGCTGGTGAGGATGTAGAGAAACAGTGAACCCTTGTACATTGTTGTTGGGAATGTAAACTGGTATAGCCACTATGGAAAACAATATGGAGATTACGTAAAAAATTAAAGATAGAACTACCATTTGATCTACCATTCCCACTTCTAGGTATATACCCGCCCACACACAGAAAAAAAGAAAAAAGAAAGAAATCACTATCTTGAAGAGATAATCTTGCTCATTGATCAATCTCGATCAATAACCCCATGCTCATTGTGTCATTATTCCAAAAAGACAGGACATGGAAACAACCTGCATTTATTGAAAGATGAATGGATAAATAAAATGTGTCATGTATACATATATATGTATATAGAAATATTATTCAGCCTTCAAAAAAGAAGGAAATCTACCATGTGTGACAACATGGATAAATCTGGAGGGCACTGTGCTAAGTGAAGTAAGCCAAATAGAGAAAGACAAATACTGCATGGTACCACTTATATGTGAAATCTTAAAAAAAAAAAAAAGTCAAACTCATAGAAACAGAGAATAGAATGGTAGTTGCCAGGGGCAGGAAAATGGAGAAAATGAGGAGGGATTGCAGGGGGGGGGGCAAACTTTCAGTTATAGGATGAATAACGTTTGAGGATCTAATGTATAACCTGGTAACTAGTTGATAATACTGTATTGTAGAAGTGAAATTTGCTAAGAGAAAGAGAGTGAGAGAGAGAGGAAGAAGAGGAAGAGGAGGGGGAGGAGGAGGAGGGAAGAAGAAAGAAAGAAAGAAAGAAAGAAAGAAAGAAAGAAAGAAAGAAAGAAAGAAAGAAAGAAAGAAAGAAAAGAAAGAAAAAAGGAGAAGGAGAAGAAGAAGAAAGAAGAAGAAGAAGAAAGAAGAAAAGAAAGAAACCGGGCCACAGTGAGATAAGAAGAAGATGATGGTAAAACTGTAGTGACAGTGTATAAAAGAGACCTAGTTGAATTAATTTGCAAGAGAAGGGTAGATTTTGTTGGTCTAGATTAGCAGCTTAGCAATTTCCAATGTGTGCTGCAGGAAAATTTAAAACATGCAAACCTGACTATTCAGTCAGGGGCATTGCCTTCTTTTCCCTTAGATTGTCAAATTTTAAAAAATGACACTAGCTAACAAAGCAATGGCTGTCTGGTGTGAATGAATCAAAATTATACGTATTTTTGTCAGCTTAGGAAAAATACATATTTTGGGGTGTGCGCAGAACTTAAGTAATTATTTTATGTGTGCCATGAGATGAAAAAGATAGAAAATCACTGGTCTAGATTACCAAACATGGGAGATGGCTGGCAATTGGAACCAGAAACCCAAATACTGTCAAGGCTTTCTCTGTATCTCTAGTTTCTGTTTTTCATTTTATTTTATTTTGCTTCATTCTCTCCACACATTTTTACTTTGGAGTAACTTTAGATTTATAGAAAAGTTGCAAAGGTGGTATGGGGATTCCCATATATCCTTCACCTAGTTTCCTCTAATGATAACATCTTAATTATGGTACATCTGTCAAAAATAAGAGGTTAACTTTGGTACATTACTATTAAGTAAACTTTGTTCTAATTCCTCCAGTTTTTTCACTAATGTCCTTTTTCTATCTCAGGACTCAATCCAGGGTACCACAGTGCATTTACTCATGTGTAGTTAGTCTCATCTAGTCTGTTACAGTTTCTCTACCTTTCCTTGTTTTTTTCATGACTTTGGCAGTTTTGAAGAGTACTGGCCACGCATTTGTGGAATGTCCCTTAGACTAGGATGAAATAGTGCCACAAAGGTGAAGTGCCCTTCTCATGACATCATATCATGAGGTACATGATATCAACATAAATTGTTATGGTGATGTTAACCTTGATCACTTGGTGAAGGTTGTGTCTGCCAGGTCTTTCCACTGTAAAGCTACATATTCTGTTCTTTCCATATTCTGTTCTTTGGAATTAAGTCACTAAGTCTGATGCTCAGGCAGAGGGAGGGTGAACTAAGCTCAAGCTCCTGGAGGGAGAGTGTATCATATATTTTATAACGTACTATGTACTATATCACTTGGAATACCTCTGTTTGGAACATTTTTCTTTCTCCCGATGTTTTAAATTACTTTTAGAACCAATATTATGTGTGTATTTAATTAAAAAACAGTTAGGTAAGCCTTATAACAATACCAACAAATTCAGAAGTCCCGAGGAAAGCCTCCAGATGGCCTGGGTTGATGCCTGTGTCCATCCAGATCAATCTTGGGAGCAGAAGGCATGATTATTTAAGAAGATGGCAGCTCCCATTCACACTGATTGTTAAAAATGCTATTGCATAAACTAGTCCTCCTCCACAGATCATGCTTTGGTCCTTTCTTCTATTAAGTGACCTCTCCTTTATCCTTCAGGTCTCAGCTGAATCACCACTCCATCGCAGACACCTTCCCTGACCTCTCAGACTAGGTCAAATCCCCTTGTAATGGGTTCTCATAGTACCTGGTACTTCTCCTTTGTGGCAGTTATCACAGTTGCAAGTTTTTGATGTGTATTTGATTAAATGTCTATGTACTCCACTAAACAGTAAGTTTAGTTTGTTCACCATAGTAGCACATATAAGCAGTGCCTGCTCGTAGGTAATATTCAATCAATATTTATTGAGTGAGTGACTGATGTGAAGGGGCTATTCCAGAATTAAGAAAGGATGTTAGTGAGACAGCAGAATCAAGGACCACTACTGAATGCAGTAGGAAAAGAGAGAGAAGATAGGTAATAGGAGGAGTGGGGAATGGAAGGATTGAGGGAGAGTTGCTTGGAAGAAAGCAGCAGGACCATGTTTAACACCAGAGATAATAATGGACATGGAATGGCTGGTGGAACAGGGTCCCAGAGGAGAGAGGAGGGACTGAAGACTTAACCAGGTTTACAAGAAGGAATTGGTCTCTAGCAGAAAAGAGGCACTACCTCCTTCAAGACAGAAAGGGAAGATGAGTGAGGATGCAGATAAGTGTGAGGAGGGTGTGAGGGCAGTGTGGGAGGAACATGGACAGGGAAGGTATTTAATGCCCCCATATCTGGTGATTTACTCTCTCTGAGGAGGAGTTGGGATTTTGTAAAAAATGGGGCAGATGGAAGAGAGATATGTTAGGGATCTTAAGGAAAGTGTTAAAAAAGTGGAGACACTGTTGAGAGAAACGATGGCTGGTGGGCTCATTGGCTTAGAGGACCATGGAGTTGAGAATGCTGATATAGGTACAGCTACACTAAGTTAATTGAGAAAAAGAGAGGAAGTCATTTCATGACAATGCTGAGGCAGAAGTGAAGGCTTGGAGGTATATAAAGGGGCTGAGAGTTTAAGGCTTTTTCACCATATAGAGGTTTCAGAACAGGAAAGACTGGGAGATGGGTCCGCAATGAGAATTAACCAGGGGCAGGGAAGATCAGATAAACGTGGGGATGGAGCATGCGGGAAAGGAAAGGTGATCCTAAAGACCTGCTTTGTGAACAATGATTTGGAACGATGGATGGGAGGCTGAGGATTCTCCCTGGCTCTGTGTTTCATCTGTGCCTCCGTGGTGCAGGAGGCAGCACTGGAAGCAGCAGTGCTTTGTTTCAGACTGCTCCAAGCCTTGGTCCCTCTTTAAAATGCTCTCAAGAAGCGACAGGTCATTAGAGCTCTTCAGTACGGCCCAGCCCTGGAGAAAGTGAGCAGGACTATTAAGAAATGGCCAGAGTCCAGCACTGTTTGAGTTGGGATCTTCCAAGAGCTAGTATGTTTTCCAGGCTCTGAAGGACTTCCGTTCTTTTACAGGCTCTAGGAGAGAAAAAAAAGGGCATGCCAGATTGTCTCCCACAGAGCAAGGGCCAGAAAAAGCAGAAGGGGATGGCTAGGACCTAGAACAGATGGAAGGGCTAAATGTGAAGACCAAAGACTCCCATGCTCTGGGATGGGAAGTGAGGAAAGCCAGTTCTCTGAATTTCAGTTCACAGTGATCAATTTGCTGACATCTACCAATTCTGTCAATTTACCAAAATTTTGTTTCTTTTAATTATGTGTAAAGTTTACAACAGTTTGCATGGTTGAATGGATTGTAACTACTTGTGAAGATTTCTACAAAGTATCAGTTGACTAATTTGAAGTTTAGTGTAGCTTAGTTTTAGTTTTAATTTATTTGCAGCTGTTTCAGTGAAGTTATTTTGCCATGGTTGGCCAAATTTCAGGGTATTCTAAGTTTTTCCTTGCTTTAAATCTATGACATTTGGGAATGAGAATTTCTTGTGTATTTTGCTCCACAAGTGTTGTGCAATGACTCAAATGTCAAATATTTTATAAATAGCCATTGGGGCGGAGGATTTTTCTTTTCCTAAGCATTTTCAATCCAAAAATTTGCCATTCCTTATCAGTTTTTGCATTTATAATTTTAATAGATATATAGGTAGAGACAGATGTATGGCCATACTGTATTTTCATGTTGGTTGGTAAATGCTTTTAATAGTTATTGCAATAAGTGATAGAGTTAATTATGTAAACTCTAGTATGAACTGCTTAGTTCAAGATAATTGTTCTTGGATGTCATGAAGACTGATAAATGGGCCCCTTGCCTTAGTAACATCTAAGAAACATTTATAGAATTCCTGCCAGTTGCTTTCATATCACAACAGGAAGACTACTTTAGGAAGAGTTCTGCTTATTCTTATCCTTGATTATGTTGTTGTTACTACTTGTATATCTATAGTTACTTTGATTTTATTTTTTATTTCTTTAAGTAAAGTTTTATTGAGATACAATTTATACACCACAAAGTCCCTCCTTTAAAATTATATAATTTATTTATATAATTATAAATATAACTATAACTAGAGGCATTGAAATTAAGAACAATCTAACAATAACCAGAGAGGAGGGGGGAGAGGATTGTGGGGAGAAAGGTTTTAAGGAACACATGGACAAAACCAAGGGGAAGGGTGGAAGCAAGGGAGGGAGGTGGGTTTGGAAGGGGTGGGGGGAGGGAAGGGGAAGAAAAAGAATAAAAAATAAATAAAATTATATAATTTAGAGTGTTTTACTTTTTTTATTGTTGACACTATTGAAAATATCCCCCATTTTGCCCCCCTCCACCCAGACCCCACCTTCCCTTGGCCTTCACCACATTGTTGCTGTGTCCCTGGGCTATACATATATGCATATATGTTCTTTGGCTAATCACTTCCAGTCTGCCCTCCAACCGCTTTCCCTCTGAGATCTGTCTGTCTGTTCCATGTATCCATGCTTCTGGTCATCTGCTGTTTGTCAGTTTATTTTGTTCATTAGACTCCACATATGAGTGACATCATACGGTATTTGTCTTTCTCTGACTGCTTTATTTTGCTTAGCATAATAATCTCCAGATCCATCTATGTTGTCACAAAGAGTAAGAGTTCTTTCTTTTTCATAGCCATGTAATATTCCATTGTGTAAATGTACCACAGCTTTTTTATCCACTCATCTACCAATGAGCACTTGGGCTGTTTCTAGATTTTGAGTATTGTAAATAACACTGTTACAAACATAGGGATCATATATTTTTTCTGATTGGTGCTTTGGGATTCTTTGGATGTATTTCCAGAAGTGATCCCACTGAGTCAAATGGCAGTTCTATTTTTAATTTTTTGAGAAAACTTCATACCGTTTTCCACAATGGCTGCACAAGTCTGCATTCCCACAATCAGTGCACTAGGATTCCCTTTTTCCATATCCTCACTAGCACTTGTTGTTTGTTGATTTATTGATGGTAGCCATTCTGGCCAGTGTGAAGTGATACCTCATTGTAGTTTTAATTTGCATTTCTGTGATGATCAGTGACATTGAACTTTTTGTTGTTGTTGTTGTCTATTGGCCATTTGTATGTCTTCTTCAGGGAAGTGTCTGTTTAAGTCCTTTGCCCATTTCTTAATTGGATTGTTTGTCTTCCTGGTGTTGATTTGTATAAGTTCTTTGTGTATTTTGGATATTAACCCTTAAGAGCTGTATCATTGGCAAATATGTTCCCCTATACAGTGGATTCCCTTTCCATTTTGTTGATGGTTTAACAATTTATAGATTCAGTGCAATTCCTGTTAAAATACCAATGGCATATTTGACAGGTGTAGAAAAAAATTCCAAAAATCATATGGAACAACAACAACAACAAAAAAAAAAAGACCCTGAATAGTCTCAGCAATCTTGAGAGAGAAGAAAAAATTGGGAAGAATTACAATAGTGGGTATCAAGCTATACTACAAAGCAATTGGTGATTAAAACAGCCTGGTACTGGCATAAGAACAGGTGTATAGATTAATAGAATAGAATAGGAAGCCCAGAAATAAACCCTCACCTTTATGGTTAATTAATATTTGACAAAGGAGGCAAAAGCATACAATGGACTAAAAACAGTCTCTTCAGTAAATAGTGCTGGGAAGATTGGACTAGTGCATACAAAAAAAAAGAAACTAGACTACCAGCTTACCCCGTTCACAAGAATAAACTCAAAATGGATAAAAGACTTAAATGTAAGTCATGAAACCATAAAAATCCTAGAAGAAAACATAGGCAGTAAAATCTCAGACATCTAGCATAGCAATATATTTGCTGATATATCTCTTAGGGCAAGGAAAACAAAGGAACAAATAGGACTACATCAAATTTACAGTGGTTTTTACTACATTCACAAAGTTGTATATCAATTTCCACAATCAAATTTCAAAATATCTTATTTGCTCATAAACTTCATACCCAGGAGCAGTTACTCCTCATTCCCTCCTTCTTTCAGCTTCTGGCAACCAGTAATCTATTGTCTTCATAGATTCGCCTATTTTGGGTATTTCATGTCAATAGAATCATACAATATGTGTTTTGTGTCTGGTTTTATCACTTAGTATGTTTTTGATGTTCATCTATGTTATAGCATATATCAGTACCTTATTCCTTTTTAATAGTGAATAATATTCCGTTGTATGGCTATATCATGTTTTGTTTATTTATTAATCAGATAGACATTTAGATTTTTTTTACCACTTTTTGGCCATTATGAATATAAGCTGCTGTGAATATTTGTATACAAGTTTCTGTGTGGGAATGTTTTCCATTCTCTAGGGTATATACCTAGGAGTGGAATTGCCAGCAAGGTACATATTGTAACTCAATATTTAACTACTTGAGGAAATATGTCAGGAGATGATGCCAAACTTTTCTTTTTTATGTGTATGTGTATATTTTTATTATTGTTTATACTGTTATAATTGTCCCAATTTTTCCCCCTTCATCCCTTTCCACCCAGCCCACCCCTCACTTCCATAGTCAATTTCCACATCTTTGCCCACATCCATGGGTCCTTCATATATGTTCTTTTACTAATCCCTTCACACTCTTTCAAACAGTCCCCACCTCCCTCTTCCCCTCTTACTGTTGTCAGTTTACTCCATGATTCTATGCCTCTGGTTCTATTTTGCTCCTTAGTTTATTTTGTTAGTTAGATTCCTCTTATAAGTAAAATCATATTGTATTTGTCTTTCACCAACTGGCTTATTTCACTTAGCATAATAGTCTCCAGTTCCATCCATGCTGTTGCAAAAGGTAGGCATTCCTTATTTTTTTTTTTACATTAGCTGCACCATTTTACATTTCCACCAGGAGCATATGAGGGCTCTAATTTCTCTCACGTATTCACCAACATTTATAATTATTCACTTATTTGTTTATTTTTAATGTTTAAATTAACAGTTTATGTACAATATTAAATTAGTTTCAGGTGTACAGCCCCCATGATTAGACATTTATATAACTTATGAAGTGAGCACCCTGATAAATCTAGTACCCAGCTGACATTTTGTATAGTTATTACCATGTTTTTGACTATATTCCTTATGCTGTACTTTACATTTATGTGACTATTCTGTAACAACCAATTCATATTTCTAAATCTCTTTACTTTTTAACCCCCCACGCCACCCACCAGCAACTGTCAAAATATCCTCTGCATTGGTGGGTCTGTGTATATTCTGCTTGTTTGTTTATTTTGTTTTTGAGATTCCACATATAAGTAAAATCATTTAGCATTTGTCTCTGTCTGACTTATTCCACTTAGCATAATACCCTCTAGGCCCATCCATGTTGTTGCAGATGGCAAGATTTCATCCCTCTTTGTGGCCAAATCATATTCCATTGTATCTCTGCACATCTTCTTTATCCAATCATCTATTGATGGACACTTAGGTGCTTCCATATCTTGGATTTTGTAAATATGCTGCAATAAACATATGGCTGTATATGTCTTTTTTACTTAGTGTTTTGGGTTTCTTTGGATAAAAACTCAGAAGCAGAGTTGCTGGGAACTTCTTTGTCTTTTGTTATAACCTTTGTTCTAAAGTCTATTTTGTCTGATATAAGTTTTGCTACCCCAGCTTTCTGTTTGTTTGTTTTCATTTTCATGAATTTCTTTTTCCATCTCTTTTCTTTCAGTCTATGTGTGTCTTTTGACCTGAGGTGGGTGTCTGTAGACAGCATAGTTAATGGTCTAGTTTTGTCATCTGTTCAATCACTGGATGTCTTTTGATTGGATCATTTAATCCATTTGTATTTAAAGTAATTGTTGATAGATATGTATTTATTGCTATTTTATTATTTATACTATTTTTGTTTTTTTTTCTTCTTCTTAAAAAAAGACCCTTTAACATTTCTAGTAATACTGGTTTGGTGGTGATAAACGCCTTTAGCTTTTCTTGCCTGGGAAGCACTTTATCTGTCTTTCGATTTTATATCATAGCTTTGCTGGCTATAGTACTCTTGGTTGTAGCTCCTTGCTCTTCATCACTCTGAATATTTCTTGCCAATTCCTTCAGGCCTGCAAAGCTTCTATTGAAAAATCAGCTGAAAGCCTTATGGTAGCTCTCTTTAGGCAACTAACTGCTTTTCTCTTGTTGCTTCTAAGATTCTCTTTGTCTTTAACCTTTTGCATTTTAATTATGATGTATCTTTGTGTGGGTCTTTTTGGGTTCATCTTGTTTGGTACTTTCTGTGCTTCCTGGACTTGTATGTCTATTTCCTTCTCCAGGTTAGGGAAATTTTTTTCATTACTCTTTGAAATAGGTTTTAAATTCTTTGTTCTCGTTCTTTTCCTTCCAGCACCCCCATGATGTGAATGTTGGTACACCTGAAGTTGTCCCAGAGGGATGTATTAGATGTATTAGATAGAGCTTCTATATTTCCCTATCTTTGTGGAGTGGCCTTTTCTAGTAGGTGTCCTGTAGGGTCCAGGAGCACAGTCTCCCAGGCACTGAGCCAGGTTCTCCAGGTGCACCCACCAAGTGGTCTGTGTGAACCCTCCCATTGTGATTGAGCCTTGATTGCTGTTGGCACATCACTGGGAGGGGATTGAACCCCCAAGTCTATTGTATGCAAGGATGATGGTCTTCAAGGACCAGCTGTGACTACAGTGGAGAAGTTTCAGTGCAGGAGCTGAACTTGTGGAGTAGGACTCCCTTCAGTGGGGCTTTGGTGTCCACCAAGTCCACCCCTTGACCATGTTTTTTTGTGGAAATGGTTGAGTGGCATGGTCTGAAGCTATTCACCCAGTATACAGGCTTTGGGGCCTAATGGAAGGTGTGGGCCAAGGTCAACCACTGCCTGGGGACATCTGGTATAAGCTAAGAGGCAATTTGCTACATGGCTGCTAGTTCTGCTGGGTTTGGAGGTACCTGGAAGAGGCCAAGCTGTGAACCGAGCCTGGCCGCTGCTTGTGCCAGGCCTAGGACCACTTAGCAAGAGGTACACAGAGGTCAGCTGCTGGTTGTTTGAGAGATTTTAAGAAAATCTGAAGCATGAGGCAAGAGAGGTAGTTTGTTTGGAGAAGGCACTGGAAACAGCTTGGGTGAGCTCACAAGTTGGGTGGGTATGGGGGTCCTAGGGAATCACCAGTGTGGGGTGAACAGTGATGGCCAGGTTGATGGGTACTCAGATATGGCACCGGCCTGCTGGCTTGTTGCAGGGAGGGCTCTGCAAAGGAACAATGGCCTCTACCAGCACCTCTGCCTGGGAAAAAGCTGTCCCTCCAGCCCTTGCCCTGAAGCCAGACGATTTAGTTCCTCCCCATATGTCCCTGGTGCCTTTGAGCTGCTGCGCCAGTGCTGGAGCTCAGAGCAAGTGAGCCTGAGTAAGTCAGTGCGAGAGCTCTTTCAGAGGAACTCCAGGAGCCCTCCATCTCACTCAGCCACATTCTTTGCTGGGTTTTACAGCCAAAGGTTATAGGGACTTCTCTTCCTGGCACTGAAAATTTGGGCTGGGGGTGCTAGTATGGGGCTGGAATTCCTGGCTTCTCAGGGCCAACCTCCTCAGCTGAAATATTCCTCTAGATTTTTAACTCCTTATGTGAGTGTGGGACCAGCCCCTTCCATGTCTCTGCCCCTCCTACCAGTCTTAGTGTAGTTCTTCTTTATACCTTTATAACTAAGGATATAAAGAAGAAGCTACTGTTCAGCTAGATTTATTCCAGGTTATTCTGAGTGTCGGCTGTTCTGTAGTTTAGTTGTTATTTTGATGTGATTGTGAGGGGTTTTGAGTACCATGTTTACCTACGCTGAAATCTTGACTGGAAGCCTTTTCATCTTTTTATTATAATCATCCTTGGGTGTGAAGTAGGATACCTTGATTTAGATTTGAATTTTTTATTGACTCATGATATTCAGTATCTTTTCATAGGCTGTTGGCCATTTATATATATCTTGTCTGGCTTCTTTCAAGATTTTCTCTTTGTCTTTGATTTTCTGTGGCTTCAATATTTTCTGAAGCTTGGATATTTCTAAGTTTTCTATATGTAGCTACATATTTTTTCTCAGGATTTTATCTGGTTTGTGTTCTCTGGGCTCTCTGTATCTGTGGTCTGTTGTCTGACATTAATTTCAGAAAATTCTCAGCCATTATTACTTTAAACATTTCCTCTGTTTCCTTCTCTTTGTCTTCTTTTCCGGTATTCCCATTGCATGTATTTTTTTATTGTCCCACAGTTCTTGGCAATTCTTTCTTCTCTTTTTATTCCTTTTTCCCTTTTTTTTCAGTTTGGGAAGTTTCCATTGACATATTTGCAGGATCACTGATTCTTCCTTTGTTCATGACCAGTCTAGCGATTAGTCCTAATAAGACATTGTTTATTTCTATTACAATGTGTTAAATTTCTAGTACTTCCTTTTGATTCTTGGCTTTTTTCTCTCTGCTTACATCACCATTCTGTTCTTGCACACTACCACTTTTTCTGTTAGAGTCCTTAGCATATAATCATAGTTATTTTAATTTTGCAGTCTGATCATTCCAAAATCTGTGCCGTATCTGAGTCTGGTTCTGATGCTTGCTTTGTTTTTTCAAACTGTATTTTTTGCTTTTTAGTATGCCTTGTAATTTTTTATTGAAACTGGACATTATGTATTTGATAAAAGGAACTGAGATAGATAGGCTTTTAGTGTGAGGTTTTATGTTCATCTGGCTAGGAGTTAGGTTGTGTTTACTGTTTGCTGCAGCTGTGGATCAGAGACTAAAACTTCCCCTAGTGTCCTTGTTTTGGGGTTTCTTTAGAGACTCCTTAAATGGGATCTGAGGCTTGCAGGTATATTAGCTATAATTCCCATTTATTATACAGGAGACCTACTGATGTGATGGCAAGGTAGAGGGGAGGCTAAGCAGGCTATAATCCTACCATTAAGTCCCAGTCTTTTAATGAGCTTGTGTCCTTGGCCTGTGTTGTTCATGACTGCTTCCGAGTTTCTCTTCCTCACTTTCCACCTTAGACTTTGGACAGGAAGGCTAGAAGGGGCTGAAGTTGGGTATTTCTTTTTCTCCATGTCACTTAGGCTTTGGTAAAACCTAAGATGGTTAGGATCTGGTAAAAGAGTTTCCCTTGAAGGCATGCCTTGCTGTGGAGAACAGACAGGCCTGGGCATATTTCAAAATGGTAACTCTTTCCGTCCATCTGCTGAAAGCATAAGGAAATTTTCTTGGATCTTCACATTGATAACTAGGTAGGGCTCCTAGTTCTTGTCAAAACAGAAACCAACTATATATCTTCTTTAGAGAGATGACTATACAAATATTTACCACATTTTAAAATTGGGTTAATTGTCTTTTTGTTGTTGAATAGTAAAGATTAGTTATATATTCTGGGTACAAGTTCCTTATGAAATATGTGATTTGCGAATACAGGGTCTGGCAGAGGTAATGTCTGCTTGAGTGTGGTTGGTAGGGTAATAACATGGGTGTAATAATTTATAGTTTTTAACTTGAACATTTCACCTAAATGTCATATGATGTGCTTGAGTGTGATATTGTTATGTTACAGAATTACATGCTTATGATTTTGTAATAAAAAGGGGCATCATTTGTGCCAGACCCTGCATTTTCTCCCATTTTATGGATTGTCTTTTAACTTTCTTGATGATGTGCTTTGAATAATGAAAGGTTTTCATTTTGATGAAGTCTAATTTTTGTTGCCTGTGCTTTTGACATCATATCTAAGAAACCATGGTCTAATTCAAGGTCAAGATTTACTGCTATGTTTTCTTATAAGAGTTTCATAGTTTTAGCTCTTACATTTAGATCTATGATACATTTGAGTTAATTCTTGTATGTGTTATGAGGTAGGAGTCTAACCTTTTACATGTGGATATCTAGTCCTAGCATCATTTGTTGAAAAGACTTTCCTCGTTTAATTTTCTTGCCATCCTTGTCAAATAAATCAATTGACCATAAATGTAAGGGTTTATTTCTGAACTCTTAATTATATTCCATGGTTCTATATATATAACCTTATTCCAATACCACACAGTCTTGATCACTTTGTAGAAGATTTAAAATGGGAAAGTATGAGTTTTCCAACTTTGTTCTTTTTTTTCAAGATTATTTTAGTAATTCTTGGTACCTGAAATTTCCATATGCATTTTAGTATAGTTTGGTAAGTTCTGAGAAAAAGAAAAGCAGCCATGATTTTGATAGGGATCATGTTGAATTTGTAAATTGATTTGGGGGACATTTTCATCTTAACAGTAGTCTTTTAATCCATGAGCACGCAATATTTTTACATTTATTTAGGCATTTAAAAATTTCTCTCAATAATATTGAGTAGTTTTTAGTACATAAATCTTATACATTTTTCCCAAGTCCATGATATTTCCATTTTATTACAGTTTTATGTCACACTAGTTCAAACGTATTTCTCACTCCAACATAGCTCATTTGGAATTATTTCAGTTACATATGTGACTTTATCACAGACTTTGAATATAAAAGAAACATGAAATTTCAAATTGTAACTTGTAGGTAAAAGGGATAAGAAATAACATCATGAGATGATGGTTGAGGTTGTTCATTTCCTACAAGACACTTTGTTGAAATGTTTCTCCTAATACAACAGTTATAAATTAGAACCTTCAAAAAACAAAGCAAAACCAAAGTACAATAAAGGAAGCTTCTGTAGTTTAAGTCTCCCATAGTACTAAGCTTCTGACAGATGCAAGGTAATACATTTTTTTTCCTGAAAATTAAGTGGTAAAACTGGAAAAGTTGTCATTCATTGACGACTGTCACTACCAAAATCAGTAAGTAGAGACAGGGATTGAATCTTTATAGGTGCTTTATTTAGATGCTTGTGATCTAAGAAGATGGCAGGTAGGTACCCTAAAAAACTGTCTTAACATCTTATCTCAAGCCAACCTTTTTATAAGGAGAAGAAATGGTAGGTAAGGGGTTTGGAAAAAAGTTTAATTGGATGAGAGTTGTAGTCCCGCTGGTGATATCTGCTGGTGTAGCCCTGCATCACTAGGCATTCCCTCCCTGGAACACAATGGCTCAAATACCATCTCCCTGGCTCACAGACCCCCTCGGGCACAAAGGTGGAATTGCTTGTCGAATTCCTGGAATCACTGGTCATACATCTCAGTTCCTGGAATAAAAGCTTTCTACATGCATTAATCACTTAGCCTATCAACTATGACTGAAACTAAAATCTTTGACTTTTGAGTTCCCCAATCAGTTTTCCAGCATTTCCATGCAGTCGATCATTAATATATACATTATCTTGCTCTGGTTGCATTAACTATGCCTGGAGAATTTAATACCCAGCCAAGCTCAAAGGTGGAAGAACACATATACTGTTATGGTAATGGGCTAGAGCAGACTGTAAAAGCACAGCCTGGCTGTGCTAGTGCAACCCTGTGGTAAATTTTCTCCCACAGAGGCTGAGTAGAACGGTCCTGCTAAAGAGAACAATGAAATAAGGACAGTCAAGGTAGGAAAGGACAGAAACACCCTTCTCTCCCACTTGTTAC
>PVJI01029720.1:0-14966 GCA_004026765.1 Micronycteris hirsuta
GCATGTACTGCATGATCAAGCTAGGCCCAGGCATTGATGAATATGAAGCAACAGCAAAAGAGCCCAGTGCTGCTGTTCCTGAGGAGATACACCTTCCCAGAGGGTGGTGAGGATGCCTCTTGAGTGGAAGTAGATTAGGAGTTTCTACCTGTAGACCTTGTGTCCTCTGTGTGGTGTTTTCATGGCTCTCCAGCAGCCCTGAGTGGCCCTAGCCTACCTGGTTTCCTCTGCTGCTTATTGTTCATTTGTTTGTTTCTCTCCTGTCTTTGCCTAAGGCAAGTTACAAGGGTCTCAAGCTTTCCCTTCTTATATTTGACATTGAGTTTGGATGTTGTTCTGTTTATTTTTATTGTTGTTCTGAAATTAACGTATACAGAATAAAGAAGATAAGTTTTTTAAAACGAACTCATAAAACTCAATACCAAAAGAACAAATAATCTGATTAAACATGGGAAAAGGACCTAACCAAACACTTTTCCAAAAAGGATGGCCAATAGACATATGAAAAGATTCTCAACATCACTGGTCATCAGAGAAATGCAAATTAAAACCACTATGGGATATCACCTCACACCGGCCAGATGGCTATCATCAATTAATCAGCAAACTGCTGGTGAGGATGTGGAGAAAGGGGAACCCTTTTTGCACTGTTGGTGGGAATGCAGACTGGTGCAGCCACTGTGGAAAGCAGTATGGGGGTATCTCAAAGAATTAAAAATTGAAGACTTTTATTTTACACATAGCTTTTAGATGTCATGGTTGCTTAAGTGGGAAACATTCATGGAGTCCTCACATGGTCATTCATGAAGTTGCTTTGCTACTTTTTTCTTTCATCTGTATTTTTGTATTCTCACTGGCCTGTTTGCTTCTCTCTCACATACACACACATGCACACAAATACTTTTGAGTAGAAGTTATTATACTGCTGCCCATAAACCAAACCTGTTCCACTGCCAGATTTTATAAACAAACTTTTACTGAAGCACGGTTATCCTGCCTGTTTACGTGTTGTGTGTTCCCACCTTTTCTGCCTGTGTGCTATAATGCGGGGATTAGGAGTTGTGACAAAGACCCCGTGGCCTAATATATCCGCTATTCTATTTGGCTCTTTACAGAAAAACATAGGGTTAGCCTAATTTAGTGAAAAACATTTTTAAAGATTTTATTTATTTATTTTTAGACAGAAGGGAACAGAGGGAGAAAGAGACGGAGAGAAACATCAATGTGTGGTTGCCTCTCACATGGCCCCCACTGGGGACCTGGCCTGCAACTCAGGCGTATGCCCTGACTGGAAATCGAACCTGCGACCCTTTGGTTCGCAGCCTGAGTTCAATCCACTGAGCTACACTAGCCAGGGCTAATTTAGTGAATTTTTATTCTCCCTTCTTCAGTGTTTTTTTTCTCCTACTAGGTTTAGATAATATCATTGTTTAAATTTTACTTCAATATATTTATTTATTTATATTGTCATATTTAATATTTAAAAATAATTTTTGCTTTCCTCAAATTTCTTTCGAAAATGTTTTTATTTTAATTGGTCTGAATATTTTTGCAGCATTTTCCTCATTCTAATTATGTGGGTGCTATGTTTTTTGATTTATGAATGATTATGAATTATTGTTCCCTGACAAGTAAGTAATATTTTAATGGGCAATAGGATTCTTGGGTCTCTGTTCTTTAATTTTTATTCTATATGGTGCTGTTCATTTATAGTATTTTCTGCTTGCACAGGAGAATTCTGTTGTTACAGTCTTATTCTTTTTTAAGATATTTGCCCTCAAGTTGTAATATCATTCTCTTTCATCTTTAATTCAAAGATTCCCCTATTGATGGTAATTAATATTGGCACTCATTTGAGTTTGTACTTCTCATATCAGTCCTTTCTGACCCTTATGGAGCCTTTCTAATCTACAGAGTCAATGCATCAGTTACATAGTGAATGTTTTGCTCTACTAATTCAGTCCAAATATATTTCTCTCTCATTTTTTAATTTTTGTATGTGTTTACATATACATTTTTAAACATGTATAAATACATATATATGATTGATATAGATTATATCTAAAAGATTATTATTTAAATGCATACATATATATTATTTTTTATTTTAAAAATATAATATTTTTTATTGTTGTTCAAGTGCGGTTGTCTCCATTTTTCCCCACCACTCCCTCCCACCCCATCCATCCCCATCTCCCACCTTCAATCCTACCCCGCTTTGGCTAACTGGAAAGGTCATTGTTTCGGGTCCTGATCAGGGCACATGCCTGGATTGTGGACCAGGTCCCTGTTGGGGGCTTGTGGGAGGCAACGGATCGATGTTTCTTTCTCTTATTTGTTTTCATTGGAAGGCTCTATGCCCCACATCATAGCTCATGTATATGTACACTAAGTCACTTATCTTTTCACTCATTTTTTTTCATCTCTTTAAATTTTTGCTATGAATTTTAAGGTGCTTCTTCCACTTGAAAATACAGAAGACCCAGCTAGTTCTTAATAGTGAGCTTCTCGCTTCTATTTTGTCTATTATATTTCCAAACTCAAAATCCTCACTAATAGTGTAATGGGGGTTGGTCATGTCTCTGGACAGAGGGGGCAGGGAACCCCCAGACGGTGTGAAAGAGCCTGCCTTCCCCTGGCAAAGGGAAGGCATGTAGGAAGAGATTGTACTCCCCAAAGTGAAGGAGGGTGTGCAGAAAACCACAAGGTGGCAGATGGAAGCCACCCCTGGAGCATGACAGATTTCCTTACCTGCCGGTGAGGATAAACAACTAGTGCAGCTCCTGATGAAGCTGGATGGAGGAAGTTTATACAGATTATGTTCGGGCTGAAATGGTCACAAAATATATGTATTTGTGGAGATAAACATGGTGACACCCACCCCAGGCTGGGAGGCTGTGCCCTGTGCGCGGCTACTTCGTAATCATGGTGGCAGGAGGAGGGGCAGAGACTCTGTGCACGCTGCTGTATGTATGGACATTATGTATGGACGTTAGCCTAGACTGGCTGGCAAGCTGAGTGCTCCCACAGATCACCATTTCCCTCGCTAGCCTGGTTGGGGGTCAGGAGGCGGAGAGTTTCTGGGCTGGTGGCCCTGGAGACCATATGCAGTGGCCCCCAAGGAAAGGGCAGCACGCAGTGAATAGGCATTTGTGCACACAAGACTGCAAAGGCACCTGGAGCCGGATTGTGACTGGGCCTCGTGGATAATTATGTTTACAGCGTATTTTTATTATTATTTTATTTATTAGAGAGAGGGGAAGGAAGGGAGAAAGAGAGGGACAGAAACAGCAATGTATGGTTGCCTCTCACATGGCCCTCACGGGGACCTGGCCTGCAACCTAGGGCCATGTGCCCTGACTGGGAATTGAGCCATGAGCTTTTGGTTCCCAGCCTGCGCTCAATCCACTGAGCTACACCAGCCAGGGCTTCCTTTGGGTATTTTTGAAAGGGCTTTGAGGCAGAAGCCTGTTATTCTTCTAAAATTGTGTAGCTTTTAAATAAAAGCTTCCTTTCCTTTTTCACCAAAACTCTGCCTCAGGAATTTATGGGCAGTGGGCAGCAGAATCCCAAGTGTCTGTACAGTAACAATAGTGACTGAAAATGTTTATAATCTGTTAATTTATTGCTCTTAAAATTTAATTTTGTCTTTGCATTTAAATTTCTCATGCAGATTTTTCATGAGTTCTTTCGTGGAAACTTCCTGTTCTTTCTATTCAGTCTCTTTTCAAGTAGTGATATGAGTTCAGCAGGTCACAGTGGGTCCTCAAATAACACTGTTTTGTTCAACATCTTTTCATTGTAATGTTGAAGAGATGCTATAGGAACTTAAATCTTGTTTACTTCAATTAGCTTGTGGTAAAATTTGTTTTGTTATACATTAATTCCCTTAAAGTTGCAGAACCTATCAAAAACATTAAGTGAGGACTTACTGTATTCAACCTTAACTGCACATTGGGATCCGCTGCAGAGAAACTACTATTGGCTGGCTCTGAAAATGTGCTGGGAGGACCCAGGTGAAATTAGTGGGCAACCAAGGCAGAGTTCTACTAATGTTTTTTGCTTCATTATGCCTTGGTATAACCTTCTCCCCACAATCTGTTAGGTGCCAAACAATTAGAACAGTAAAAACTGAAAAATAAATATGGGATCAGATATTAGAAGATTGGTATTATGAAACTACAGAGCCACAAATGTAAAGAACTAAGACCTAAAAACATCGTTATGTCTAAATCATACGAGTATACCTGAGAAATGGATTTTCAATGAACAAAGGGAAGCATTTTACATAATTCACAGCAATTTTGGCCTCTATTTACAGCTGCTTTACAATTGTTTATCCTAAACAATATAAGTACCTAATAAGTGTTAACCTCTATTGCCAGTTGAGGAAAAAAAAAGACAAAAACAATTTTCTGTCCTTATATGCCTTCCATAATTTTGGGGGTAAGAACTAATTTTTCACTACTTATATGTTTTTCCCCATTTATACTATCATTTGGCATGATACTAACATTACCTTACTCATAAATCTGAATATTTTAAGATTAAGAATACTGGATATTAAAATGATTTGCTAATACTAATTTCACTTTTTAAATACTTAAGTCTTTGTAACCTGAATAACCTCTGCTTTAATGTACTCTACTATTCTGGTTGGCTTATATGAATAGAATTCCTCTGTTAATATGCATCTCAAGTTTAATCATTTCTCTGTTCTTCCTTACTCTGAACTTTTGGCTTATTGAACTGAAAGAGAACCTTGAATTTTGACAAATATTCACTTATTTTCTTGTATAATTTTGTGGCCTATGTCTATGAATCTTGTCTTGATAACATAAGTTACATGAATTTAGAATTAGGACTTTATTTTTTCTTTATAACCCCTTTGATTCCAGGCATCATTCTGGGCAAATGGCATATATTCAATAAATATGACATGATTCATTATTTTGTCATTAAACTCGTTACATACATTTAGTGTGATAAAATAGAAACATTATAGAAGCATAAAATGTAAAAAGCCTACTATAGTCCTGTTCTTCTGAATAATTACATATGAAGAGTTTTATCTTCCAGACAGTTTTCCATTGGTATGCTATCATCTATTGAATGTATCATTTCTTTTTTAAAAATGAAGTCATTCTTTAAATACTCTTACTGTTTGTCATTAAATAAATATCTTAGCTTTTTTTGATATTACTATACATTTTTAAACTAACTTAAGAACTAAGAAATGCCATTAATATTTCTACCAAATGGAAATATCTCCATAGTATAGTTTTCATTGAAATGTATAGCTTCGTATAAAATCAGGATTTTTAATGTTACACATTTAGGTAATATAAAAATAAAATGATATTGAGAAAAATGCAGCATCATCTTTTAGAATTAAAAGTGGGCAGAGTACAAAGGACATTTCTTTCTTTCTCCTCTTTCTTTTAACATTTTGCGTCCTCTCTTTCTGGACCTGAACTGATAAAAGGGAGTTGAATTGGCCTTTTTTATTGGAATATGCTCTTCCCATGGCCATAAGATTAAGCAGAAGCCCAGATGGTTACTAGGACCAGAAAACAGAGATTATATACGCCCAGCTTTAAAAAAAATGTTCTTCACAGAACGCTTAAAGACTCATTATGTGAAGAAATAAGATAGTGCAGAAGGCAGTAAATAAAAAGAAAGAGTTGTCAAAAAGCTAAGTACAGAGCAGTTAGAATTTCCAGGTCTTCTCCCTTATTGAAAATCATCTAGCAACAGCCTTTTCTTAAACTCACAGGGCACATAATGTTTATTCTATAGGTAAATTGAACATTGATAAAGTCTAGGTGAAGGAACAGAAACCCCTGGAGAAGGCTGGAATAAGTTACCTATTGAAAACCGGAGAACTAATTTAAAACCATGGAGTATCAACACTTTCTTGGGTCCAGCTCCCGCAAAACAAGAGAGCAGATTTATACCTTATGGACAAGAAATAGGAAAAACAACTCCTAGTTCACCACTAGACAGTAGCTCAAGGTAACACCAAGTTTAAGTTGACACTTGAAGACTGAGCAGTGTGAAAAGATTTTCTTGCAGGGGGTGGAGGAGGTAAGGGGGGGCAATAGGGATGATTGAACAGCTAGATGTTTAGTGACTTTAAATTTGGCAAAATTTCTGATAGATGTACAACAGATCTATTTGAGTATTTGGAAGATAATAACAGTGGAAACAAAGTTTAGATAAAACAGAAGAAGGAACTGTAAGAAGAAACAGCTAAATGATATAGATGGGCTGACTGAGAATTGAAAGTTAGGATAGAAATAAGGAGATAGCATGTTGTTTTTATTGTAAATGTTTTTAGGCTTTATTTCATTTTTAAAACCATGCATTTCTATTACTTTGAAACAATTAGGGTAATTTGAAAATAAGTAACATTTAAGGATTCACAGACATAGCGTGAGGTAAAAGAGATAAAGCATAGGTAATTTCCCAATTTCCTTCATTCATAGATGGCATTTATTGATCATCTTTAGAACCATATTCTTCCAGAACACACATAACTATATGAGTGAATTTGTTATTTGGATAAGACATGTTATTAGGTAAATATTAAACTCTCTTTATATAGCTTATATAAAATAACTGTGGCTGAAAGAAAACATCAAAAGATAAAGCAGCAATGAGGTAAACTACTTTTGGTAGGAGTGAAAAAGTTTAAGAGGAAATAGGTAAAATCAGCTTTTCAAAAGGTGGATGCTGGTTACAGAAAAGAGGAAAATTAAAGCAGAGCAAAGAAAAGGAAAACGTGAAATCAGGCATGAATAATTTGAACGTTTAGGTTTTGAAATGACATGATAGATGCTACATATCATAAATTTAAATCCATAACACACAAATGAAAATATTAATATGTGTTATTGAAAACATTTCCCTTCGAGCATAATTTATCTTTTACCCCACAGCAGAGAGTGGCAGAGTATTTATCAATATTGTTGTAATACATGTACTAACCTACCATAGAGTTGTGAGGGAGAGGGCTCTCTAACCAAGATTTAGGCAACAGAGGTGATTAGAAGTGATACGAAACACTTCCAAGTTTATCCATGAAATCTTCCAACATTTTCCTGCAAACTCCAGTTTCACTTCCTTGTTGATGGTGAGCATTGAGACCGGGAAAGCCCTCTGCTGAGGACTTCAGAACCCGAGGTTGGAGCAGGCCTGGGTACAACTATCATTGCTGCTTTGAGAGACATCAATCAGAAATGATCATTTAGATTCTGCATGAAGGAAAAATAAAAGTTTATTACATATGAGTCATTACACATTTTTGACCTGTATGTTACAACAACTATTACATTGTCACTAATACATTTTCTATATAAGTGAGATAAAGTATGGGGTAAACTAGTAATATATCAAAATAGGCAAATAATTCTCTGTAATTAAGATATTCAATAAAGAAGCATGCAAAAACACTGGAAAGAAGAAAGTGTTATCAAGCTGCCAAAAATAATCCAATAAATCATTAAGACAAATTACTAGAAGGGAGATGTTTTGAAAAACATGATGCATTTGTTAACAGGCAACTACAAATAGTACTCAGAAATGTTGTATATAGTATCTCTAACTAGAATTACAAAATTGTGTGGTTGGTCTTCTTTCCTCTTAACCTCTCCAGTTCTTTCTTTTATCTTTTTCTGATGCATGGGGATGTTTTATGTAGAGAAAAATTCTATTAATAAATATTAGGAACCTTACATTTGTTATAAATATTTTCCAAGTGTGTCCATTTAACTTTATTACTAGTGGATCCTTAATATTAATCAAATAATATATATTTACTGAAGAACATTTATAGTTAATAATAATAAAATAGTCATTAAAATGAGTCCCACAAAGAAAGTCCAGAACAACATGGCTTCACTAATGAATTGTACCAAATATTTAAACAATTAATAAATTACTAGTGTAATAGCCTTTTTAAAAATTGAGATAAATTTCACATACAACATTGTGTAAATCTGGGATACACAATGTGTTGATTTGATACATTTATGTATTGCAATATTATCATCAGCAGAACTTTAGGTAACACCTGCATCATATCACATAATTATATTTCTTTTTAGTGGTAAGAACATTTAAGATTTAGTCTCTTGCCCTGCTGGTATGGCTCAGTGGATTGAGTGCCGGCCTGTGAACCAAAGGATCACCAGCTCAATCCCCAGTCAGGGAACATGCCTGAGTTGTGGGCCAGGTCCCCAGTAGTGGGTGCGTGAGAGACGACCACACCCTGATGTTTCTTTCCCTCTCTTTCTCTTCCCCTCTGTCTAAAAATTAAAAATAAATAAATAAATAAAATCTTTAAAAAAAAGATTTAGTCTCTTAGCAATGTTGAAGTATGTGATATAGAATTGTTTCAACAAACACTAGGCTGTACGTCATCTCTCTGGAAGTTACTCATTTCCTACTGACAGGTCTGTGTCCATTGACAACACCTCCCCACTTCCCACAAACCCCAGCCCGATAACCGCCATTCTACTTTCTGTTTCTATGAGCTTGGCCTTTTTAGATTCCACATATAAGTAATATCAGACAATATTTTTATTAAACTTATTGGGTGACATTGGTTAATAAAATTATATAGGTTTCAAGGACACATCCCTATGATAAATGATCTTAATGTTGCATTGTACGCCCACCACCTAAAGACAAACTATCATCTGTTGCCTTATATTTGGCCCCTTTTACAGGTTACTACTTCTCCACCTGTATCATGCAATATTTGTCTTTACCTGGTTTATTTTACTAAGTATGATGCCCTCATGGTTTATACATATTGCTACAAAGACAAGATTTTCTTCTTTTTCACTGCTGAAATAATTTTTCATTGTGTGTATGTGTGTGTGTATCTCACATCTTCTTTACCTATTCATCCATTGACAGATATTTAGGTTGTTCCCATATCTTAGACTATTGTGAATAAAACTGGAATAAACATGAGAGTGCATATATCTCTTCAATGTACAGTTTTCATTTCCTTTAGCTGTCTACCCAAGGTGGAATTGCTGGAACATACAGTAGTTCTAGTTGATTATTTTTTGAGGGACCACTTATACCATTTTTTCATAATGGCTGCACCAATTTACATTTCTACCAGCAATGCACAAGTGTTCTTTTTTCACACTCTCTCTGACATTTGTTATCTTTTGCCTTCTCGATGATAATCATTTAGAAAACTGTGAGGTGACATCTTATTGTGGTTTTGAGGTACAGTTCCCTGATAATTAGTGATTTTGACTATCCCTTTATGTACCTATTGGCCTTGGATATCTTCTTTAGAAAAAATGTTTTTTCAGTTTCTCTGCTGTTTTTTTAATTAGATTGTTTGTTTGCTTGGTTTGTTGTTGAGTTGTTTGAGTTCTTCATATATTTTGGATATTAATCCCGTATGAGATACTTGGTTTGCAAGAATTTTCTCCTATTCTTTTTTTTATTGGATTGTTTTTACTGTTTTTACTGTTTGCTAGGAAATAATGTTTTCACTTTTCCATCTTACTATTTATTATTTTAATATAATTTTTCATGAGGACATAAGTGTTAAATTCATACCTTATCCATTTTTTTCATAAATATTATAAAACACTGTAGAAACATATGTTTATTTAATCATTCAGAAATAATCTAATATTTGCCAAGCAATAGTCGGTCTGTTATTAGAGTTGCAACGGGAAACAAAAAACGAGAGTCCCTGTCCTCATAGGACATACAGAGATGACAGGAATTATGTTAAAAATCACTTGAAAGCATTTTGTAGGTATTATTAAACAGTTGTTCAGAACTAGATGACAAATATAGAAAATGAGACTTGATCATGTATAGAATCCTACAGAATTATTTCCCAAGGATATACTGGTTGAACTGAATTCTGGTTTTAGTAAGCAGGTATCCTAAAGGTTAATGCAGGAAGATGGGGGACAGTGGTTCTACACAGAGGCTTAGAATAGATGCATCATATTACATTCATAAAAACAAAGACATGTCAGATTAGACTGAAGATACGTAATACAGATGACAATATCAGACAACAAGGCTAGAGAAATTTTAAAAAGGTACAGGGAGCCTGTAGGCCATGCCGTTTAGGTGAGATTCCTTTGAGAACATTAAGAAATATTGAAAAGATTTAAGAAGAAAACATGTAATGAGAATTCCTTCTATGTTGCTTGAGCAGCATGCAGTGAATGGGTGAACCTGACAACTAAGTTAAGAAGAAATGGAGGAGACTTGTCAGCCATGGCTTCAGTTGTTGACATGATGAATTTCAAAAGCTTTTAAGATATCCAAAGAAGACATATTAGGTAGGCAGTTAGATTTAGAAAGGCAGTGTTTGACCCAAAATTATAAATCATGAACATTTTAGTACATAAATGGTAATTCAGTAAATTGGATGAGATTCTGTAGAGAAAAACGTACACTGTCAGAAAAAAAGTGCCCAGGATTGAGTTTTAAGGAACTCCAATACTTGCAGTTAGAGAAAAGAGGAGGAACTTGTAGATAAGCTAAGAAGAAACCAAGAAAGTAGAAGGACTTCCAGAAGTGTAAAATGACATGATGTTAAAGAAATACAGTTTTCAAAAAGACAGGAATTGTCAAAGTACAGAATGCCTTTTCAGATATGTTAAGTACTAAAATATGTTAGTTTGCAGTGCAGGACCAAATATATAATTAAGACAAAAATAAATTCACTTGTTAAACTACTAATTCTGTTAAATGTTACATATGCAACTCTGTCAATCATAAGTTTTTTAAATCTCATTTTTAATGGATAAGTGTTACCTTACACAACAGCCCCAGGAAGTTCCACTCATAAAAACTGAAGTTTCACTGTGCATGAACTTCACCGCCATCAGAAGTTCAACTCTGTCCCTAGGACGCTGAAATAATAGGTGTCATACTCCAAGGTGAGTAGAGAAGCTATGACACAGGATTTATAATGAATGAAATCGAGGTAGTAACAAAAGCTTAAACTGTCATTCACAGCAAGACTATGAGTTGGAACTTGTTGGAGACTAAAGAAAGCATTCTACTATCTCCAATGTTGTTGGTGTTTCTGCTTTATGCTAAATGAGAAAGATATGTTGTAAGGACATCTCCTCTTACTTGGAGAAATTTGTAAATGATTCCTACAGTTTTGAGGGAATAATGGACTGTGTGTTAAGAATCTAAAAGGTAAGTGTTGTTCAGCCTTGGTTGTTTGGAAAATGGAGCCAAGGATAGGTCACTGTATGGGGATTGAGTTGACCTTCCAAAGTGTTTCAGAAAAAGAGGAATGATTTCTATGGACAACAGAGGTGAGGGGTTTAGGGTATGGCTGTCACCTGGAACAGAGGAAAGACCTCCGCAAAATTAAAGTGGAGGCACCTCTGGTGCCTAGTGGCTTAAGTAATAGGATAATCAACGAGGGAAATAGAATTCCTCCTTAAATTTCACAGGATCTTCAGGTTTGAAAGTTCCAGGTGAACAGTTGGGTTTCTATTAAGTTCCCACAAAGGAACCTTTAATAAGAAATTAGTATTAAATGCCTCTTATAGCCAAAGAACTTGATGCTACTTAATGTGAATATTACTCAAATAGAAATGTCACTTCCTATTTTCTTACCTGTCTCTCCACTGAGAACACCAGAATGGCTTAAAAATAATAATGAGTATACTGGGTGGGAAATGGATGTGAAAATTATGCTTCTGCTTATCAATGCTGAAGCCAACCTGCTTCTGTTCAGGCAACTACAACTATGAATGAAGTCAAAAGGCTTTGTGATTATGGTAGACTGAACTAGACATATGCTTATTACTTGACACTGTTATCTTTCCTGGAAGTGACACAAAAATCATGGAACTCACACTAATTTTCATCCACAAGCAGCAAAGCATCATTCACACAAAACAAATGTAACGAGATAGAGACAGTAGAACATAAAACTGCTGTTGCTTATAGCCCTTGAGTTCTGTTGCATTTATAGCTACTATGAATAAATAAATATATCCATTTGTGCATTTCCTTGATATACATTATAAATTATATCAGCACTTTAATACATTTCTGTTATTAACACATTAATATTGGTTGCAAAGTTTATAAGCCTACTATACATAGTTTTTCCAACACTTGATTGAAAGTAGATGTTAGTAAACTACAGCTTGTAGGCAAAACCCAGGTCACCACCTGGGTTTGTAAATAAAGTTTTATTGGAACATGGCTATGTGTGTTTGTTTATGTATTCTCTACAGCTATGTTTTGGCTATAAAAGCAGAGCTGAGCAGTAGCAATAGAGACTATGTGGCTACTAAAATCTACAGTATTTACTTTAGAGAATAGGTTTGACAACTTCTTACCTGTAGCAATTACATAACCTACAGAATCAGATGCTAGAGCAACTTCATCATGTTACATGATTGTTTTTACTCAACAGCTGATTTTCAAGTTGATAGCAGATTAATTTTAAGGAAAACAAAACGTTAATATGTTTATGAGTATAGCATGCTTTCATGAAATATTGAAAATTATCAAATCTTGCATCTTGCTTACAAATATTAATGTTATCTTCTTTCATGTGTTCATTATGAAGACACGCCAGTGTAGTACCACTACTCCATTACACTCCTATTTAGAATAAAGGTTGACGTGTGAGACTTAATATGTCAGGAAGCTGCAATAATATAATATACATGTAAGGAACAGGACTTAAAATATTTTTCAAATATATCAATAATCCTTCTATTAACTATTAATCTGATAACTGATATCACAATAAATATTTGTCATATAAAACAGCAACAACATTAATGTTGCAACCTTTCAGTGACATATTTACAGATACCTAACAGAAGTATCAAGTTTCAATGACACTGAAAACTCAATATATTATGTAAGTAATGACTATAGAAAAAATTAAATGGGCACATAAAGTATAATTAAAATTCTAATTAAAAATAATATATACACTCTTATGCTTATTACAGCTATATTTATAATAGCTTAAATACAAAAGCAGCCTAAGCATCCATCAGCAGAGGAGCGGATAAGAAAGTGGTGAACCTATATAAAATCTTACCACTTGAACCACCATGGGTGGGCCCAGAGAGCATCATGCTAAGTGAAATAAGCCAGTGATAAATACCATATGATTTCACTTATACGTGGAATCTAAGGAACAATGTAAACAAACAAACAAAAATTGAAACAGACTCACAGACACAGAGAACATATGAGGTCACCAGAAGCAGGGGTGTTTGGAGTACTGGTGAAAAAGATGAAGGAAATGAGAAGTACTGATTAACAGTTACAAAATAATCATAGGAATGAATATAAAGTACAGCACAGGAAACATAATACTGTTGTAATAACTATGTACGGGAACAGGTGGGTACTGCAATACTGGAGGGAACACTTTGTAAAGGATATGGTCATCTAACAAGTGTGCTGCACACTTGAAACAAATGAAAAATAAAATTGAATGTAAACTTAATTTAAACATATTTTAACAAGAATTTGTTCCATACAAAATACAATTAATAAAATAGAAGACTTTAAAATAAATATTTTGAGGAGGATAAAAACAAAGACATAATTTTATTTGAGTCAAATTATAACAAAAATGAAATGAAGTAAGTTTGGATAACAATAAAGTAAAGGAATAGGAAACATTAGATATAAAATGTTGTAATTAAAATTTAAAATGTAAATTAAATCATGTCTAGGTAGGAGACATTCAAAAATGGAACCGTGTATTGAAAATCCATGAATTCATGCAAAACACCAGTTAGAGGGATGAAGAGAAGAGTTAAATATGTCAACAGAGGTAGACAGTATATGAAGATACTCCAATTTTAATAGAAAGATAAAGAGATTTGAAAGAATTGAAGAGAAGTTTTATTTAAGGACAAAGTTTTAAAATGTTCTTAAACTCAGAGATTTACACACAGATGCTCAGTAGAAAAATGTATTTCAGCAAGGAGAAAATTGAAACCAGAGAGAGGTATAAGGGATAATTTATTCAGAATTTTAAAATAAAAGATTATGAATTAAACTATTTACTAAAGATGCATTACTAATCCTTAAAATATAATAGTAAATCTTTGGAAACATTTAATTCCATGTGCAGATGGGCTAAGTTGCTATTCATTGTCAAAAAGAGAAAAATAATCAATAAATGTAGACTTTGTTATAAAAAAAAGTATAATTATATCCAGCTCCTAAATGTGCAAACACTGTAAGAATAGAAATATGTTTTTAATCAAAGTGGAAAAGTGATTTTGGAAATTTTACTTTTTCAAATAAAATGTACAAAAATGAAAAAAAGAAAAAATAACAGAAAATACAAATCAAGATGACAAATTAATGCAAATTACAATATAAGTGAATAAAATTATTTTTTTAATTGTTATAAAATTATCTAGGAAAAATCTCCAATTCTGTGTTTCTTTTATTAAAAACACATACACACATGCACATATACATAATGCTGATACAAAATAGATGAAAGCAGTTATAGTGTGCATACACAAAGTAAAATATAAATGTCTATATTAGCACTATCAGCATCTTTTAAAGGAAAAAGCATTGAGGTGGGACAACTGTAACTGAACAACAATAAAAAATTTAAATATAAAAAGGAAAGCATATTGGTAGAGATAATGATAGAGGCTACATCTTTTTTGTGTGCTCTCAGCTTTCATTAGCGCTTTTGTATTTATTTGTTTAAAGTATATTTTATTGGTTATGCTATTATAGTTGTCCATTTTTTTCTTCCTTAATTCCCCTCTGCCATCCACCCCCTCTCCCAACAGCATTCTTCTCCCTTAGATCATGTCCATGGGGCTTACATATAAGTTCTCTGGCTTCTCCATTTCCTATACTATTTTTCACCTCCTCCTATTTCGTACCTATCATTTATGCTTCTTATTCCCTGTAATTTCACCCCCCCCCAT
>PVJI01029721.1:0-14981 GCA_004026765.1 Micronycteris hirsuta
GAGCGACTGCAAACTAAGTCAGGAACAACTGGAAATATCTGTAGCAACTCTTTAATGGGATAACTGGTAGGTGACATGAGGTTTAGTTTGTAATTTAAAAAGCATTGTAGGCCTTGAAGGAACCAAAATCCTGCCATATTAAACCTGTTTGAGTGGATATTAATTTTAAGCTGGTTATTAAGAAACAAAAGACTCAGAAAGATCCTTTGACTCTCCTCCCTTTCTTGACCAAGAAGTTTGAACAGAGAAACCTGCTTCAGGAAGATTTTGGGATGCTGTTTTAGCCTGATTTGAATGAACTATGGCAAACAATAGGGCTTCAGGCAAATGCTTATTAGCTGGAGACCCTTTGTGTCCCATTGCTTCTGAGTCACCTAGGGAGATTTTCTTGCCAAACACGTCCCCTTCTTCCCATTACCTGTAAATCTCCCATTCTCACTTATAAACATCGATGTCTCTCTCTCTGTCTCTCTCTCTCATCTCTCTAAAATCAGTAAACGTATCCTCAGGTGAGGATGAAAAAAAGTATGTTATTTCATATGTATGAGAGTCATAGTGTTGTAACAGACAAATTATATGTAAATAATATAAATGTAGTGAGTGTTATTATAATGTAAGTTGGTAAATTTAGGATTATTGTAGCTGGGTTATAAATTATAATAGCTATTATTCATCTTTCATTAACAGTTGATGAATAGGCTGTAATTTTTGTAGTTAGGTTTGATTAAGTTTTCCTCATTCTCCTACTATGATTGACATACTGTCTAAAGTGAATATTATATTTAGAATAATGAATGTAGGCATTTGATATGGAATTAATATTGATGCACATTCTTGTCATGTTAACAAAATTAGTCCTGATGTTAATGAAATTAGGTCTGATTTTAATGGGATACCTTGAGTAACTTCAGGTGCTCAAAGGTGGATTGGAAAACAAAAACACTAACACGAGAAGATATATGCCCCCCTGTTCATTGCAGCATTATCTACAACAGACAAGATGTGGAAGCAACCTGTGTATTGGTGGATGAGCGAGTGAATGAAGACAATGTGATAAACATGTGCGTGTGTGTATGCATATATGAAATATTATTCAGTCATTAGCAAGAATGAAATGTTGCCATTTGTGCAACATGAATATTTTATCATTTTAAGAATTAGACTGCAAAGTTCTCTCTCCTCTTATTTGCTAATGTAAATATCACCTCCATTTTAACTCTCCTTGTAAGATAAATGATTCTAATTGTTACTGATGCTACCCTTTTCTCTATTATTGTTCTGAGAATTAATTAACATTACCAGATAGTATGACATTTAATTATTCTGTAGGTTTTTTCATATATAATTATCTTCTTTTCTAAAGCAAAGAATACATTTCACACTTCAGACATTTAAAATCTTGCTTCTTTGTTTTTCTGAGTCCAGTAAAATGGTAGGCATAAATTAATAACAATAATAATGTTTCGATTTATGTGTATAAATATTAACCCCCTAAATTTGTAACATTAAAAACCATAAAGAAAAAAGAAAAATACCCATTTTTAAATAAAATATGTAGATTAATTAAATAATTAAGTAAAATAAAGCATCTAAAGTGATTGCCTTAAAGCAGCACTAAATAAACATAAATATTTATGTTCACCAATGATAGAATATTTAAATCAACAATTCCAAGCCAAACTATTCTTCTTGAATGTCGGTTAACTCCCATTATAAAGGGAAACTTACTTTTGCATATTAACAGTTACACCTTTCTCTTAAAAGAGAAGTTAGCTGGCATCATGTGGTTGCTCTCACTGGTTGTAAAAGAAAGAAATCATCATCAAAATGAAAAGAGAACCAACTGTATGGAGAACATATTTGTCAATGATACACAGGAAAAGAGTTTAATCTCCAAAGTATATAAAGAACTCATACTACTCAACACCAGAAGACAAACAATCCAATTAAAAAATGGGCAAAGGACCTGAAAAGAAAAGTCTTCAGGGAGGACGTACAGAGGACCCATAGACATATGAAAAGATGTTCAACATAACTAGTCATCAGAGAGATGCAAATTAAAACCACAATGAGATATTGCCTCGTGCACCTCAAAATGGCTATCATTAATAAATCAACAAACAACAAACTCTGGCGAGGATGTGGAGAAAAGGGAACCCTAGTGCATGGTTTGTGGGAATGCAGACTGGTGCTCCCACTGTGGAAAACAGTATGGAATGTCCTCAAAACATTAAAAATGGAGCTGCCTTTTGACCCAACAGTTGAGTATATACCCTAAGAATTTGAAGCACCAATTCAAATGAATTTATGCACTGCTATGTTCATAGTGCTATTTACAGTAGCCAAGTGCTGGAAACAGCCCAAGTTCCCATCAGTAGATGAGTGGATTAGAAAGCAGTGGTGCACTCACACAATGAAATACTACACAGCAGCAAGAAAGAACTACCTTTTGTGACAGCATGGATGCAACTGGAGAACATTATGCTAAGTGAAATAAGCCGGTCAGTGAAAGACAAATACTATATGATCTCACTTATAAGAGAAGTTTAACAAACAAAATAAATTAATAAGCGAAATAGAACTAGAGGCATTGAAACATGGAACAGACTGACAGTGGCCAGAGGGTGGATGGTCACAATGGTGGAAATAAGGGGGAAATCTCAGTCAAAGAACATGCATGAGTAACCTGTGGGCATGAACAATGGTGTGGGGATTGATGGTGGGAGCAAGAGGTGGGCTGAGCACAGGAGGGCAAAGGGAGAAAAATAGGGATAACTGTAATCAAATAGCAATTGAAAAAGAATAAAAATGATTTGTTAGAAAAACTAAAAGTGTCAAAATTCACTTTAACATTGACTTCAAATACGTTTTGAGAATTCTAAATAACAATCCAGTCCCCAGACTCTTTACTTGGAGTTTTTATCAAGTACAGTAATATTTGTATATTTACCAAACTCTTTTTTCTTCCGACCATAGGCTTTGTATATTATGCTGCTCTCCAAATTAAAATTCCGCTGCTCCCCATGCCAGAGACTGAAGCCCAGGATGCCTTGCATTCTAGGCAAGGGCTTCAGTGCTCTGGCTCACTTCACATTAATCATCAACCGATTCTCCTTTTGCGCTCCATGTTCCAGCAGTAGTATAATAAGTCACACCTCCCTTCTCTTGGACAGGCTTTCTGGCCCAGATGAACTTATCAGATTCTTTGTCTAGCAAATGTATAGTCTTCCTTAAAATCCCAACTCATTCATTACCTCCACGGTAGACCAGTAAGGCTTACTGAGGTCCTCCTCCCTTTCCCTATGTGATGAGGACATGAGGAATCTCCCTCTGTCGTCCAGTTGTTAATCCATGTGCACTTTGTATTCTGATCCTAACTTACTTTAGTACATGTATCTGGTTATAAGTTCATCTTTCTCTTAGACATTTGATATAAAGAACAGTGACATCTATGTTGCCAGGGTCAAATAACCTCTATTCAGTGAATACTGAATGAGTATTTCTGGATTAATTCATGAATAAGACCAGAAAACCACAACTGCTATCAAGTTTGATGTGTAGTAGCTGTGGTTTCTGGGCTTATTTTATTTTCTTTGTTAGTGTGTATATTCTGAGTAATTAAAACAAATAATCTTATTTTCTATTTCCCATATTTTTTCTTTCCTCTTTTTTCTTTCCCCACCCTACAATTCACCCAACCTTAGAGAACTAGATATATATGAAGATAAAGTTGGGTGTGTACATGCATATTGAACAGACAATACTTTTATAGAAAAATTATTATTCTTGCTTTTATATAAGGAGCTATATTTCTTTTACATGAAAAAAAAACCTCCCTAAATTGAGTATTTATTATTTATTTAATGTCAAACTAATTTAAATAAAAGGATAATAGTTTCAGGCTCAATCATCAACATAAACTATTTTATTTTTTATTTGTTATTCCTCCTAATCTGGCATTTACATTTCTTTTGTTCAACCTATGCTGATAATTTTTATCCTTATTAAATAATAATCTTCTTTCAAAATTAGCCTACACTTCATTATGAAAATGTCTCCAATGTCCCTTGAGGGAAGGGAAACTAAGGTGTTCAACAGTTGGTTGGGATGGCATGAAGTAGAATGATATAAGAGTTGCAATTCCTAGAATGACAATGAAGTATTGTTCCATTTATTGGATGTGTAAGGTGCTTAGCAGTTTTGGTCATAAAACAGAAAAGAAGAGAATTAAATCTTTGACATAAAAAGTATTTCACTTCCTTTTTCTATATGTACAATGGCAGGTGTTTATTATTTGGTAAGAGTCATAGTCTAACATTATTTTTAGCAGAAGTACTATTCTGACCTCTAAAATGCCAGGCTTTAAGGGTAAAATGCCATTCACAATATATTTTAATAAAAGTGATTCGCTTTGGAAAAGGCATGCATCTGTCAAGTGACTGATCATGCACACCCAATTCAGAGCTATCAGCCATGTTTGAAAGTACAGTTGAAGAGGCAGAAAAGGTATTAGATGAGAATGTTACTTTCCTTGATGTTGTCTTTATCCTGAATAAAACAAGAAGAAATAAAGCAAGGTTTGGACTGTTTCTTTTGGTGAATGCATTGTAACTATACACTTTCTAGTTTTATACTAATCTGTGTTGCCATGGCTTAATTTCTTTGTGGCATATAAAAAACTAGAGACATTCAGCAAATTTTTATTAAATACCTAAATTTTAAAACACATCATGAAAAAAGTATACTTTTCAGTTTCCATAAAAAGCTTAAAATAATTTCAATGACTAATGTTTTAGAGTGCTTAGATTGTGGCAGAAAATGTGCTAAACACTGTATGGATAATAGCAAATTTAAGGGACATCTCACATAAGTTCATTCCTCTCTTTTTCTTTCAGTGCTAGGAAGTCAGGAAGAAGCCTAAATCCCTAGGATTGGTGGAGGAATGAGAAGAGAGACCTAAAAACATGAAAAAGAAACATGAAAAACATGATAAAAAAGAAATTCATACTTTTCTTTTTTAAAAAACATTTTATTTATTAATTTTTAGAGAGGGAGGAAGAAAGGGAGAAAGAGAAGAAGAGAAACATTAACGTGTGATTGCCTCTCATGTACCCCATGAGGACCTGGCCCACAACCCAGCCACGTGCCCTGATTGGGAATCTAACCTGTGACCCTTTGGTTTGCAAGTTGGTGCTCAATCCACTGAGCCATACCAGCCAGGGCTTATGTTTAAATTTCTTGACTCAAGAAAATTCACAAGAGTATTCACCCTCATGGAATGATGTTTTCTTCCAGTACTTTACCCTAGACCTTTATTTCAGATTGGTGACATAACTTACAATCATATTATGCTTCATGCATTCACTCCAGTTATGTGCTTAATTTACGGCAGAGAGGGAGAATGTGTGAAGTCAAAGATACAGCTTGCAGGTGAGAGGAATGCGTGTCAAGACACTAAGGTAATTTCAGTTTCTGGAATTGCATATCAAAGATTTTTCCTTTCTCTTGAAGTTAAAAAGAAGTGATTTTCAAAGATGAATTTAGAATAAAATGAAAACGTCAACAGGCGCTATACATGGTTGGGCCAAGCCCAAGTTTCTAAAGGTTAGGTTCCAAGATGATGATGCACTTCTGAACTCTTCAGGAATTCCATTCATCTTGTTTTGTAAACTAAGTTCAGCAGGGGTATTTTTGCTTTGATTTAAATTTTAAACTAACCTGAAAGGTAGTAATTGATCAAAAACATAAAATCACTGCCTACAGTAAAAAAGGTATGAGTTAAAGACAGCTTTATTATTCATTCCTTTATTAATTTAGGGAATATAAAAATGACTGAGAAGCACAATGGGATGAAAAGCCATTATTTAAACATAGAGTTCTAAGGATGGAAGCATTTAGATAATCTCCAGCACCTGGGCAAGATTAATCAGCCTATAAAAGATAGACTTTTACTGTGAATAGAAAGGCAAAAAAAAATGTGACATTAGTATATTATAAGACTAGACTTTTTTTGTAGTACTCTTTCACAATTTGTTAAGGTATAATACATGCAAAAAACATAATGCCTTAAATATGAAATACAAGAGAAAGATTAAATTACAATTCTCATGTTTCTCTTTTCCCAAAAGAAAAATATAATATCACATTCTAGCATGTAGGCAGAAAATTAATTTTAGTAGCAAGGCTTACCAGCTACCATAAGAAGGGCATTTTAAATTTTAAATCCTTAATTATGTTGCTTAAAACTTTTACCAGAATATATTAATAACCTCAACAATAGTAACTTATTAAATATAAATAGTGATTTAATATATCTTCTCACATCATACAAAACCTTGTGACCCAAGAATAAGATCTTGTTTTTAAGATAAGCTCTTACCTAGAAAGGAATAATTTGTGTCTGATATTACATTTTTTTTGTCTGCAAAATACCTTTAAAAGGCTACTCTTTGAAGCATTTCAGAATGTGTTTGCAAGCAGCCTGGAAGGACTTGGTCTCAATTTAGGACATTCTTGTTTGACCCAAGGGAATTCATAATTATTATTAATCATGCCTTTGGCAGGACTTCCTGAATGCTAGTTGCACCACTTAACACTTATAAAATCCCTTTTTATATTTATAAATTTATATGTATAGTGAAATACTTTCAATCACTCTTATCACTATTTTGGCACTTATTTTGCATTTTTCACATCTTCAGCCCAGAAGATTTTTCATGATCTTCAGAAAAGTCTCTGAATTGACCTAAAAGTCGGTTGTAGAGGAACTTGCCAACTCTCATTCCACAGGAATCTGTAGGTGTCAGGATCATTCTGTGTTTTCAGCAGAATGACTTTATTGTGTGCTCCTTCTAGACTATTATCCTCCCTCACCTTAACTTTCTTTTTTTAATCCTTTCTCCACTGAAATGAGTAAATTCCTTATTATAGTTCATTTAGGAAATAAGAATGAGTTCAGACTTGCCTCAAAGGCCAAATACAAAACCTGTTATAAAACAAAATGATGGAAATGTGGCTTTGAATTTATTTGGGATTTTTAACAAGCCCTGTTCTCTGAAATTATGGCCTAGGAATTTACTTTGAGTCAGTTTTATCATTATATATGGTGGAGCAAAAGTGGTTTACAGTTGTATTTATTCTTGTGTATTATTTATTAATTATTGTATTACTTTCCTTATAAATAATTGTAAACTTACTTTTATCCCACCTTGTCTACTATCCCAAATCATCTGTAAAATTATTTTTAATATATTTAAAGTACCTATGTTAAGTTTTGAAGTTTAATTCATTCTCATCGGTGTATGTAGTTCTATGAATCAGCAGTTTAAGCAATCTAAGTTCTTTTCACTAACTTTTTACAAAATATATTTTGTTAGTATAATAAATTTGGGTCATGAAATTGTGTTTTCACATCCTATTACATTATTTTGTCATACGATTTTTAGATGGAAAATGTTTTTGAACAGCTGTGTCTTCATTCCCTTCTGCAGTCTTGTCTTGATTGATTGAGTAAATATTTACAGAACGAATGCTGTGCTTGATGTGGGTGACTACAGATAAAATGCAGGTGAATCTTGCAAAACTGAAAAATTTAGGGTCATTATTAAAACATTGAAAATGGAGACTTGGGAAAAAATGGCAGCGGAATAGGAGGGAGTAGAGTCCGCTTCCTCCTGCCCACTGGTGAGACATCTGGCCAATTTTCTGAGGAGCAGAGAGATCACCCAGCTGCATTCCAGCTTATAAGAAGATTGGCTACCAAGATCACTTGGGAAAGTGAATTCAATGATTGGACAGTGAGACATTAAAACTTGGAGTTGTGAAGAGAATATAGTTGGACTCAAATAAAGGTCAGCCCAAAACCAGAGACAGTGGCACAAAATTAACTTTGTTGCTCCAGAGAACTTGACAGATCAATTTAAGAAACAGAGGCTAGCATGAAGACTCACAAACAATGGGAAGACAAAGAAACAATCCTCGAATGAAAGGAAAGTAGGAATCCCCAGAAAGAATGATAAATGAAATGGAGGCAAGCCAACTATCAGATATTGAGTTCAAAGAATAGGTTCTTAGGAAGCTCAAGAAGCTTGAGAAGCTAAATGAGCTCACAGAAAATTACCAGAAACTACAGGGAAACTTTAATGAACACACTGCAAACTATGTCAGCATGAAAAAGGAAATATAAACTATTCACAAGGGCCAAGAGGAAATGAAGAATACAATATCTGAACTGAAGAACACAATAGAAGGAATCAAAAGCAGGCTCAATGAGGCAGAGGATCGGATCAGCGAGCTGGAGGACAAGGTAGAAAAAAACACCCAAAAAGAGCAAGAACAGGAAAAGAGACTCAGAAAGAATGAAGAGGTATTAAGGGAAATGCAGGACACAATGAAACATAACATTCGTATAATAGGGATACCGGAAGGAGAGGAAGAGGAGCAAGGGATTGAAAACCTGGTTGAAAAAGTAATGATGGAAAACTTCCCTAATCTGATGAGAGAAAAAGCCACACAAATCCAGGAAATACAGAGAGTCCCGATCAAAAGGAACCCTAACAGGCCCACTTCAAGACACATCATCATTAAAATGGCAAAATTTCAAGACAAAGAGAGAATCCTAAAGGCAGCGAGGCAGAAACAGGAAGTAACATACAAGGGAACCCAGATAAGGGTAGCAGCTGGCTTCTCAATGGAAACATTCCAAGCCAGAAGAGAATGGCAAGAAATATTCCAAGTAATGAGAACCAGAGGCCTGCAACCAGGCTACTGTATCCAGCAAGACTCTCAATCAAGATAGATGGCCAAATAAGGAGCTTCCCAGACAAAAGAAGTCTAAAAGAATACACCTCCACCAAACCAGCTCTGCAAGAGATGCTAAAGGGACTGATTTAAGGAAAGAAAGGTAAAGAAAGAAAGTGAGGAACACAGGTACAAAAAAAAAATGGCAATGAATAAGTACCTATCAATAATAACCTTAAATGTAAATGGATTAAATGCTCCAACTAAAAGACATAGAATAGCAGAATGGATAAGAAAGCACGACCCACACATATGCTGCCTACAAGAGACCCACCTCAGGACAAAAGACCTACATAGATTGAAAGTGAAGGGCTGGAAACAAGTTTTCCAAGCAAACGGACAAGAAAAAAGAGCTGGGATAGCAATACTCATATCAGACAAAATAGACTACAAAAAAAGGGCCATGAAGAGAGACCAAGAAGAACATTTTATAATATTGAAGGAAGAATCCACCAGGAAGACATAAACATTGTAAATATATATGCACCCAACGCAGGAGCACCCAAATAGATAAAGAAAATCTTGGAGGACTTCAAGAAGGACATTGATAGCAATACAATTATAGTAGGGGACTTCAACACCCCACTGTCAAAAATGGACAGATCCTCCAAACAAAATATCAGCAAAGATATTGTGGCATTGAACAATACCCTGGAAGAAATGAACTTAACTGATATATTCAGAGCCTCTCACCCCAAAAAAGCTAAATACACATTCTCTTCAAATACACATGGAATATTTTCAAAAATAGACCATATGAAAGGACACAAAACAAGCCTCAACAAATTCAAGAAAATTGAAATCATACCAAGTATTTTCACTGACCACAAGGGACTGAAATTTGAAATCAACCCAAAGGAAAAAAAAACCAAAACACTCAAAATCATGGAGATTGAATAGCATGCTATTAAACAATGAATGGGTCAAGGACAAGATTAGGGAAGAAATCAAAAAGTTCCTTGAAACAAATGAAAATGAACTGACAACAACCCAAAACTTATGGGACACAGCGAAGGCAGTCCTGAGAGGGAAGTTCATAGTGATACAGTCCTACCTAAAAAAAATAGAAACAGTTCACACAAACAACCTAACCCTACACCTACAAGAACTCGAGGAACAACAACAAAGACAACCCAGAGCAAGTAGAAGGAAGGAAATAACCAAGACCAGAGCAGAATTAAATGACATAGAGACTAAAAAGACAATTCAAAGGATCAATGAATCCAGGAGCTGGTTCTTTGAAAAGATAAACAAAATCAACAAGCCTTTAAGCAGGCTCATCAAGAAAAAAGAGAGAGGGTCCAAATAAACTAAATCAGAAATGAAAGAGGAGATATTACAACTGATGCCTCAGAAATACAAAGGATTATAAGGCACTACTATGAAGAACTGTATGCCAAGAAATATGAAAACCTAGGAGAAATGGACAAATTTTTAGAAAAATATAATCTTCTAAAACTCGATGAAGAAGAAACAGAAAGCCTGAACCGACCAATAACAGTGGATAAAATTAAAGCAGTAATCAAAGAACTTCCAACACACAAAAGCCCTGGACCAGATAGTTTCACAGGAGAATTCTACAAAGCATTTAAGGAAGAACACCTATCCTTCAGAGACTATTCCAAAAAATCCCAAATGATGGAAGACTCCCAAACTCTTTTTAGGAAGCCAGCATCATCCTAATCCCAAAACCAGATAAAGACACAACAAAGAAAGAAAACTTCAGACCAACATCACTGATGAACATTGACGCTAAAATCCTCAACAAAATATTAGCAAACCGCATCCAGCAATTCATCAAAAAGATCATACACCATGACTAAGTGAGATTCATCCCAGGGATGCAAGGATGGTACAATATTACAAAACAATAAACATAATACATCACATAAACAAAAGCAAAGACAAAAATCACATGATCATATCAATAGATGCAGAAAAAGTATTCAATAAGGTACAGCATCCATTTATGATAAAGACACTTGGCAAGATGGGAATAGAGGGAGCATTCCTCAACATAATAAAGGTCATATATGAGAAACCTACAGCCAACATTATACTCAATGGACAAAAACTAAAATCTTTCCCACTAAGATCAGGAACAAGACAAGGTTGTCTACTATCACCACTTCTATTCAACATAGTATTGGAAATTTTAGCCACAGCAATCAGACAAGAAAAGGAAATAAAAGGCATCCAAATTGGAAAGGAGGAAACAAAATTGTCATTGTTTGCAGATGACATGATAGTGTACTTAGAAAATCCTATAGACTCCGCCAAAAAACTACTCGATCTAATAATTGAATTTGGCAAGACAGCAGGATATAAAGTCAATATCCAGAAATCAAAGGCATTTTTATATACCAGCAGTGAAACGACAGAAACAGAAATCAGGAAAGAAATCCCATCTGATATAGCAACAACAACAACAAAAAAAATACCTGGGAATAAACCTAACCAAGGAGGTAAAAGACCTGTACTCAGAAAACTACACAACACTGAAGAGAGAAATCATGGAAGACACAAACAAACGGAAACATATACCATGCTCATGGATTGGAAGAATCAACATCATCAAAATGTCCATACTCCCCAAAGCAATTTATAGATTCAATGCAATCCCTATCAAAGTTCCAATGACATACTTCACAGATATCGAACAAACACTTCAAAAATTTGTATGGAACCATAAACGTCCTCGAATATCAGCTGCAAATTTGAGAAAGAAGAGCAAAGCAGGAGGGATCACAATTCCTGATATCAAACTATATTACAAGGCCACTGTCATCAAAAGAGGTTGGTACTGGCATAAAAACAGACAGATAGACCAATGGAACAGAATAGAGAGCCCAGAAATAAACCCAAGTCTCTATGGGCAATTAATCTTCGACAAAGGGGGCAGAAGCATAAAATGGAATACAAATAGCCTCTTCAACAAATGGTTTTGGGAAACCTGGATGGCTACCTGCAAAAAAATGAAACTCGAGCACCAACTTACACCATACACAAAAATAAATTCAAGGTGGATAAAAGACTTAAATGTAAGTCGTGACACCATAAAAGTTCTAGAGGAAAACATCGGTAGGAAAATCTCAGACATTCCATACAGCAACATCTTTAATGATATGTCCCCTAGAGCTAGGGACATAAAGGAAAGAATAAACAAATGGGACCTTGTCAAAATAAAGAGCTTCTGTGGGGCTAAATAAAATAGTATTAAAATAAAAAGAGAACCAACCGTATGGGAAAACATATTTGCCAATAATACCTCAGACAAGGGTTTGATCTCCAAAATATATAAAGAACTCATACGACTCCACTCCAGGAAGACAAAAAACCCAATTAAAAAAATGGGCAAAAGACCTGAACAGACACTTCTCAAAAAAGGACATACAGAGGGCCCAGAGACATGCAAAAAGATGCTCAACATCATTAGCCATCAGAGAGATGCAAATTAAAACCACAATGAGAAACCACCTCACACCAGTCAGAATGGCCATCATCAACAAAGCAACAGATAACTGTTGGAGGGGATGTGGAGAAAAGGGAACCCTACTGCACTGTTGGTGGGAATGCAGACTGGTGCAGCCATTGTGGAAAACAGTATGGAACTTCCCCTGAAAAATGAAAATGGAACTGCCTTTCGACCCAGCAATTCCACTACTGGGATTATACCCTAAGAATCCTGAAAAACCAATTCAAAAGAACCTATTCACTCCAATGTTCATAGCAGCACAATTCACAATAGCCAAGTGCTGGAAACAACCTAAGTACCCAACTACAAATGAATGGATCAAGAAACTATGGTACATTTACACAATGGAATTCTACACAGCAGAAAGGAAGAAGGAGCTTATACCCTTTGCAACAACATGGATGGAACTGGAGAGCATTATGCTAAATGAAGTAAGCCAGGTGGTGAGGGATAAATACCATATGATCTCACCTTTAACTAGAACATAATCAACAAACGCAGAAAGCAAGCAAAACATAACCAGAGACATTGAAATTAAGAACAGTCTGACAGTCGCCGGGGAGGAGGGAGGGCCATGGGGAGGACACTTGGACAGATCCAAGGGGGAGGAGGGAGGCAGGGAAGGGAGGTGGGGTTGGAGGGGTTGGGGGGAGGGGAGGGGAGGGGAGAGGATGCAGACAACTGTAATTGAAAAACAAGAAAGTAATTTTAAAAAAACATTGAAAACGACATTGGTAGAGATATAGTTTTAGTATAAGTAGAGATGTACTATGTACTAGTTTTTAATGAAGGTACTAACACAGAGAATGCAGCAGGTATAACTAACAGGCGTAGGAAAAGAAGTACATGAGAAGTGTTTTGGAAGCTGAAACTAGGAGGATAAGCTTCTCAGTCTGAGAAAGTGGGTAAGGATGTACCAAAGAGAGGAATTAGGAAGTGCAAAGGCTTGTTGGGATAAAAAGCAACACTTACTCATTGTTCAGAAAAACAGTGTAAGAGAAACGGTCATTCTGACTTCTCAAGTTGTGTAGAACAGACTTCTGACAGTGTCTTTAAATGTGATTAGCATGCTCAAAGATTGCTGAGTTGGACCAACTAGAGTTTAATCTCATACGTCAGCAAAGATGATACTGTATTTATTATAAATCCAATCATGTCCATAAATCTCAGTTCAGCTTTGAACCTGCCCAAGACTTGTAGCAGAAGGAATCTTCCAAAACTTTCCAGCTAAGAACATATTATAAGAATTATTCCTAGGAAGAATTTAAAAATTCATCAAGCTGTATAATTTGATACAACAGTTTATTTAGAAACAACCAGTTTGACTTGTTGATTAATATAATTACTGTTCACAAGGTATTTTTACCTCCCTGGTGTTTTGGTGTGGCCACATGACTGATTCTGGCCAATGAGTTTGAGCAAAAGTAAAGTATGTTACTTCTCTGCCAGTGTATTTAATTGTTAGTGTTAGATTACCCACACGGCTCACTCATCCTCCCCCAGAGTGGTAATCTGCAGTGCTCCAGACAGTAGCTTCTCTGCTGCTGGTTCCCAGTTGAGACAAACATGGACAGGTGTACATCCAGATATGTTGCCCATTTTTAATTGATTTTTAATTGATTTACCGTAATTTTAAAAATATATTAAAATATATTTTACAAATATATTATTTCAGGTCATAACTTGCCTTTTCAATGTCCTAGTAGTATATTTAGAAGATCAAAAGTATTTCATTTAAAGTGTCATTTACCATTTTTTTTTGTTTGTTTGATGTTTTCTGTTTTCTATCCAAGGAAACTTAAGATGGGGAAGAGTTTCTATCTTTTCTTAATTTTTTCATAGTTTCAATTTTACTATTTATGCCTGATATCCTCATTATTATTATTTTATTTAAAATGAACTTTTATTTTGATTTGTCCATATGAATATCATATTATTTCAGTAAATCATTTGGGAAAAGAATATCATTTCTCCATTGAATTACCTTGACACTTCTGCAAGGATTCCCATTGACCATGTATGTGTGGATACACTTATGGACTCTAATCTTTTATATTTATTTATATTTCTATTTTCATGGATTTCAAGTTGTGCATTTACATATACATTAATTTATCTCTGTAAATTTGATATTTTGGATCCTATTGTAATAACTGTGTTCTTTTAATTCACAAATGTTGCAAGCAGATAGAAATACAATTGCTTTATTTTAATTTTTATGAAATTTGTTGGGGTGATGCTCGTTCATGTGGTCACATTGGTTTCAGGTGTACATTTCTATGACATGTGATCTATACATTGCACTGTGCGCCCAACACCCAAAGTCAAATCTTGTGTATTGAACATTCACCACACCATTTAAAAATGCATCATTATTTCTAGTAACTTTCTTATAGATTCTATGTGATATTCTAAATTCTGGATCATATTCTTTGAAAATATAGATAGTTTTATTTCTTCCTTTCCATAACATATGCTTTTATTTCTCTCTCTCTCTTTTTTTTTTTATTACACTGAGTGGAACCTCCAATGAAGTGCTGAATAAAAGTCGGGTGAGCGGGCGTTCTCGTTCCATCCTGATAGTCTGTTTTGGTGGCGGTGGTGTGGCAGGTTCAGTCCTGCTCTTTTAATAATGGTATTAACCATGTGGGTTTTCTGTTTCTGTGTTGATGCCAGTAATGAACCTGAAGAAGTCACCTTTTATCAT
>PVJI01029722.1:0-14974 GCA_004026765.1 Micronycteris hirsuta
TCCCCTCTCTCCCCTGTCTATTGTTAGACTGTTCTTAATTTCAATGTCTCTGGTTATGTTTTGCTTGCTTTCTACTTTTGTTGGTTATGATCCGGTTAAAGGTGAGATCATATGGTATTTGTCCCTCACTGCCTGGCTTACTTCACTTAGCATAATGCTCTCCAGTTCCATCCATGCTGTTGCAAAGGGTATAAGCTCCCTCTTCCTTTCTGCTGCGTAGAATTCCATTGTGTAAATGTACCAGTTTCTTGATCCATTCATTTGTAGATGGGCACCTAGTTGTTTCCAGCACTTGGCTATTGTGAATTGTGCTGCTATGAACATAGGAGTGCAAAAGTTCTTTTGAATTGGTTTTTCAGGATTCTTAGGTTATAATCCCAGTAGTGGAATTGCTGGGTCGAAAGGCAGTTCCCCCCCAGGCATACTCTGATTTAAACACTTGTCTTATATTTTTGTAATCTTGGTCTTACTTTCATACTCTATCATAATGTATTTGAAAGTGGATATTTCAGTTGTTTCTGTAGCAACAGTTGCAGACACATAGTAGGTACGAAAGCAATATTTAGGAATAAACTGAACGATTGAGATGTTCAAATAAAAAAAACACAACATAAACTTGCTTAAGATTTTAAAAGATTTGGTTAATAATGTGCTTTCTATAACTATATTAGTTTCAATGACTTGGACTATCAAGAATGTCAGCCACACCATGATTAGCAACAACGAGATAAGTGAAATGAAACTATACGTAATCAGTGCAATCTGCACACTAATTTAGAAAATATTAAATTATTTATTTTGTATATTTATAGCTTCATAATCCATCATAGTTCATGTGTTACAAATAATGTAGGAGAGGAGAAAGTAATTTTTATACAACAGTGAAATAAATACTGTGAAAATTAAAATATCCTTGCAGCTATGGCAACAATCCAAAAAAATATAAATTCCCTTTTAATACACAGTAAAAGGCTGAATTTGTGTTTGAAATTCTATAAAGTTTGTTTGTTATGTGCTATATAAAAATAACCTCTGGGAACTATTAATCTTTTTTTATTGAACACAGGAGGGCCAGGGTAGAAAACTTTCAAATAACTTGGCAAGGTAATATGACTAATGTGGAACTTTGGAATCAAATATGAAAGCTGTTTTCTCTTCTGGAATTAAGTGCACAAGAGATGCCAAATATCTATAAGGCGGCTGAAATACTGAGCGGAAATGTGGAAAAATAAATTTTATCTACTTCAGTATAACAGTGTGCTCAGGAATCCTTGAAACTATTTCATTTGCTTCCATATTTACAATAAAAGGAAAATACAGGTTAATTCTTATCAAAAATACATTACAAACAGAACAACAAATAAGTATATTTGCTTTCTTCAGGTTAATATAATTTTTCATTCGGGGAGATTAAAACCAGTGATATTTTTCTATCAGGCATGTATTCTGAAGAATTTATAAAGAGGAGCCATTTAGAAACCATGTTTTCATGGTGTGTGTTTGTGTATGTTGTGAAGGAGGGGTCTGTTTTTCTTCAGTGTGTATAAGTATGTATGGTGGGGGTGTCATATAGGTGAGAAAGACAAATTTCGAGTATTCCAAAATTCTAATTTGGAGACAACAGGTGAACATATTTATTTACACAGCAAAGACAGATAGAGCTTCAATCACTGCCACATCATTTCCATAAACATGGGTGGTTTAACTTCATAATTCTCTTTATACTTTTAAAAATATTTTATTTATTTATTTTTAGAGAAGGAGAGAAACATCAATGTGTGGTTGCCTCTTGCACACTCCTGGGACCTGGCCCACAACCCAGGCATGTGCCCTGACTGGGAATCAAACTAGGGACCCTTTGGTTCGCAGGCCAGCACTCAATCCACTGAGCCACACCAGCCAGGGCAGCAATTCTCTTTTTAAAGTAAGGAGATTTAAAATCTTTTATCTTCTCGATTAGGCTGCTTATTTGCATCAAAAATACTAGATGAGTTTTAACACTTAATTTTTTTGATTTATGTAGACTTATTTTCTTTAGCAAAATAATGTTTTACACGTAAATACCAAACCAAAAATGGAGGCTTCTAAATATAGTATGTGATCGTAAAGGGAAATAAGTCTGGCTAAATTAAGTATTTAGAATTAATCTCATCTAGATAAAATGCTCCAAAGTCCTTTTATGTCCTTTATTCTCAGTCTTTTCCTAGCTGACTCTTATATTGCTAATTGTTGAGTCCTTGTTTCCTTCCTTGATGTTATTCAGAGGAAATAACAGGTTTCCCTTTTTGGGCTTGAGAGACTCGCCACTCTTTAGTGCAGGGATCCCTTCGAGACATTTCTCTTAGCACCACATGTTACCCAGGATGGAGCTGGGGATCAAGTCAACAGGGATACCACAAAAACCTGTGTTCTCCATGGTGTTTATTGTGTGAAATGTGATTTCCTGCACTTCAAGTTTTGTTAGTTTGATTTGTGTGACTGTAATTCCTATATCCCAATTAATTTTGATTGTTTTAAATATTATTGGTATTTTAAATCATTAAAATAAATTTGTTTAGATTATTTGTGGATTAAATTTGCTTAGTGTTCTAGGTGAATGTATTTGAGAAACTTTAAATATATAAATGTACTTAAAAACATTTGCAAAATATCTTATTTCCAAATTTTATGTGGATGTATGCAGAAGTGTGTGGATGTGGATTATCAAGTCTATCTCTAACTTTCTCAAATTCTTCTAATTTATCTATCAACTTCACAAATTATGTAAAAGATGGAGAGTATATGTAACCTGATGCAAATTTTTGCATGGCATAATTTTTGAGAAAAAATTTGAGAATTTAAATATATGACAATATTGTATGTCTGGAAGAAAAATAAAAATAGAAAATAAAAAGACTCAAATTATTTTTTAATAACAGGGCATTTATTTAAATATATTTAAAATAATTTATAAGTTAACCCAACACTAAATTTCAGAGAACACTCTGCTGTACGTTGCCAGTGTGGCCAGAATAGTTTTATTAATTTTTATGCACATAAAAAATATGAGATTACCTGGCAAAAATATGTGATGTTTTTTGAATTGCCACTGTTTCTGAGAAAAAAAAAATCTGTGCAAATAAACTTGGTTAAAATAAATCAGCTATCACTACCAACTATCACTATGTCAGATGAAATTGGCATTAGTTAATAGCCTGCAACTAGGAACACCATGCAGAGAATAAAATTAATGATAATGTTATAATGTAAATTACATAGGAAGTATTCAAAATAATTGTAATGTAAGTTTGAGAAATATTTTATCATATTAATATAAAAGTTTTCAATAAGTTTAACTAAAATGTATTTTATACTTTTGATATTTAGTCTATGACTAAAATACCTTTTTTTTATTATGTCTGTTATATTTTACTTTCTGTTAGAGCTGGGAAACATCCAAGATTATTGGAAAATTCTGTTATTGTTTGCTATGTCAGATTTCTTGTTGAGTTTATTGGTTTAGATGGGCCAGTAGCAAAATGGCAAATTTTATTTTCCTGGGAAAGAAAGCATGTTCAGAAGAAGGAAACTCTTTTTAAACTTCAAGAGAATTCTCTTTAATGCATCTAGAAGGATTTTTCTTCATTTATTTCCACTTCAGAAAACTAACTGAACCATCTTCATGTAGTTTTAGATGTTTTGTTTGTGAAGTGCCAGGTTATTTTTTAACTCCCATAAGCAAAAAAGAAAATCAATATCATGTTGGCTTGGCTACCAAAGAGATTGCAAATGAAGTCCATAGTTATGTGCACCATTTTTATTTTAGGAACAAAGTTGTTTCTTTTGGCTTCCGGATCACCAAGAAATTAGTTCATTGGAAATGTTACCAAAATCAGCGAGATAAAACATAATTTATGCCTCTAGTGACATTTATATCAGGTTAGAATTTGTGAAAATGTATAGAATTTAAAAGTCTTTGATTCTTTGTAGTCTTCACACTGTTCTCTGACTCTTATGTAAGTGGAAATAATAATGGAAACATCAGTAAATGACCAGCCCATACGGTTATTCACCATGTGTTGGGTGCTGTGCATTAATCTATTGTAGTTTCACAAGAATGGTTGCTTAGAGTAAAATCGTATTTCAAACATAGTCCATATGAATACATTTCTAAGCATTACTTTTATATTGTTCAACATTTTCAAGGCACCTATATTATTTTGATTTTTATTTTCAGAGAAAAAGAGGAGAAAGAAGGACTATACTATTTTCTGAATGTCTCCTAATAAAAATTTAGTTATCTTCTATTATATTTTAGTATATTTATATAGTAAAAATCCAATTTTAATACCCCAAATTCTACAAGAGTTTAGAAAATTTAAAAACACAGAAATCCAGTGATTTAGGAAAATAACTTAGAAAATTATGTCCACAATCTTTGCAAATACAGGGTGGGGCAAAAGTATGTTTATAGTTGTTTGTATGGAAAATAATATAATAATTATTAAATAATAATACAAGAATATACTGTGTTTTGTGTACTCACAATTGTAAAACTTCTTTGCCCCACCCTGTATAATGTAGCAAAAATAAAGGCTTCCAATATGTCTATAGGATAAAGAGCCAATCATTTTAGCTGAAGATTAGTTTTATTAATATTTTATTCTTACCTTTAAAAAATCCATTTTGATATGAATTTCAAATACCTTTTCATATAAAAACATTTACACAATTACAATTGCTTTTCTAAAGCATAAACTTAAGTGAGCATAATTAAATTCAAAATACAGCTAAATGCAAATGCAACTGTACGCTTCATGAAAATAATCTAATTCATTATGTAACCCAAGGCAAATAGATTTATTGGCAAGATGGGAAAAAATAGCAGAAGGAATATATAAATATCAGATAAACTGTAGGATTATATATTGCCTCATATAAAATTTCTGGACTGAGTCTCTGGGCAAAACATATCTTTTGCTGTGAGTTCTGCAGTAGCAAGCTACAACTTGGGAGAGTTATTTCAAAATTTAAAATTGAGGGCACAATTAAATAACAGAAAGGAAACGTGTTACCCCCTGCCCAAAATAAGCTAATTTAAAAAGTGCACTTACCTATTGTTATATTTAAATGAGGTTTTTGATCACTTGATCTGACCCTGCATGGTGCATAACAACTACACTTGCACAGTGTATCTGAATGAAGATTATTATAATTTACTAAGAGGTGCTGCAGGGGATTAGTAAACTTGGAAGGCCAACACTGTAATTCCATAACAGACATCACTGCCAGATAATTAACCTTGCTGTTTGCTTAGCATCCACCAAATGCTTCATTACTGATTCAGTCAATTATCTACTGGTAATGACCGCCACAGAAGGTAGAATTGCTTAATTAAAATTATTTAGACCAAGGAGGAACTTTGATTGGGTCATGCATATTAGAAAAGCTTGATTAATCTCAGTGAGATACACAACACAAGTAAAGCTCTATTTCATTATATCAAAATGCCAAATTCATTTTTGCTCTAATAAAAATATTTCCCTTTGTCAGTTACACTTATAAACATTTCTTATTTTTAAGTAAGATTTGCCTGTGTCTTTTGTTTTCTTTTCTTCATTTTTTTTAAGTGGGGGTTTTTGTTTGTTGGTTTTACATAGGATGTCTCATTTCAAAGCTCTCCAATACTCCAAAAAAATGCTGCTAGTAACTGCATTAGCTTTCCAATATATACATATTTTTAATGACCCCAAAGTTACTCTTATTGCATATATTATGTCAAAAATACATTAATATCCTATAGAGTAGCTTAAATATGAAAATATTTTTTAAAATATTTTATTTTTTTTTTTATTTTTAGAGAGGGGGAAAGGAGGGAGAAAGAGAGAGAGAGAAACAGCAACATGTGGGTGCCTCTCATGTGCCCCTATTTGGGACCTGGCCCACAACACAGGGATGTGCCCTGACTGGGAATCGAAAAAAAGACCCTTTGGTTCACAGGCCAGCACTCAATTCACTGAGCCACACCATCCAGGGTCATAAACATAATTTTAAAAAATCACTGCTCCAATGCAATAAAAGGACATCTCAGACGTTCTTAGATGTAATGCAGATTATTGCAGTAACACTGCCCTCCCTGTTAGGATCAAGGCTTCTACTGACATTTCAGTTTGTACTGCGGAAATACTGACAGCACAAGAAAGTTATACTACTTCAGAGTGAAATAAAAACAGAGAGTGAGACTATCCTTTGACATGGAATCTACATTGTGATTATCACAGACTCTAAGTATATTATTCTCTCCTGGAGAAAGCCCAACTGAGATTTGAAAAAAAAAAAAAAAAACATAGTGGAGGGAATACTATAGAAGTGTTTTGGTTGAAAAAGCAATCATAGGTAGACTTTTCTTGTCTTCTACAACTAAGAAAGCAATAGCAATTCTACATGCTCTAACAACAAAGACAACACACACACATTTATTAAAATTATAGAAGAGTGCATTGCATTCTTCAACATCTTGCGGAATCACATATTAGCCTTTATAAAAAACTGGGTGTGATGACCATGCTCACCAACAATGCAACATATACAGGATTAAGAAGATGCTAAAATAGCCCTGATAAGTGTGGCTTAGTTGGTTGGGCATCATCCTGTAAAAAAAAAGGTCACTGGTTCAATTGCTGATCAGGGCACATGCCTGGTTTGCGAGTTGGGGCACTTACAAGAGGCAACCAATCAATGTTTCTCTCTCACATCGATGTTTCTTTTCTTCTTCTCCCTCCTTCCTCTCTGTCTCTAAAAATAAATAAATAAAGTTCAGCTGACTTCATAATGACCTCCAAGTTGCTAAGTGATACTCTTAATAAATTCAAGGGGGGATCCAAGATGGTAGAGGAGTAAGTGGAAGCTACACTAAAGTCCTCCAGGACCAATCTGGAATTACAGTGAAATCGTAAAGAAACCATCCAGAATAACCAACTGAACACTAGCTGGAGAGAAGCCTTATAACCACAGACAGAAGAAACCACTTCACCACAATGTGACTGTAAGGAGTGCAGAGGAGACATGAGAGGACTGGCTGGGCTCCCATGGGCAGCAGCAGAAGTGCTGGAAGGATATTTGCATGACTGGGAGGTTCCCTCTGAGAAGAATGGGGTCTAACCCCCAACATGAGCTCCTTAGCTTATAGCACCAGAACTGAAAAGCAACCCAAATAATATCAATCTGTGAAAAGGAGCAGGGTTTCATTCTACCAGGGAGAGATGGTTGGAGATGCAGAGAGCCTATTAAAGGGCCAAAGCACACAAAATTGTTTGCAGCCACTAACCCTCAACTCTAGCAGATGGGTGGCAGAGTTGACTAGAGACACATGAGGAGAGTCTGGGAATGGTGGTTGGGGGAGGGAGGGGAACTTAAGGAACAGCCACTAGGATCCTTATGCTGAGTCATTCCCCATACTGCAGGAGCCATGGTTCTCAGGCAGAACACTCCTCACTAAATGGCATCAGCCTGAGGGGAATCAATAACCCTGCCCACAAGAATTACTCTGGCACAATCTGTGGTGCTTAAGCTAGGCTACAAATAACAACTTGATTAGATTAATAGCTGATTGGTTTGACAGATGATTAGTTTAATAACTGGGGGAAAATACAAAGCAACCAAAATGGGAAGACAAAGAGATAGGCCCCAAATGAAAGAAAAAGAGAATTCTCCAGAAGAACTAGATGACATAGAGGCAAGCAATTGATCAAAAAGAGAGTTTAGAGTAATGATTATAAGGGTATTCAACAACAGGCAAAAATAAATAGAAACCATAAAAAAGGACCATCCATAAATAAAGAATACAGCCATGGTGTAGCTTACTGAATTAAGCATGGGCCTGTGAACAGAAGGGTTGCTGGTTAGATTCCCAGTCAGGGCACATGCCTGGGTTGCAGGCCAGATCCCCAGTTAGGGGAACATGAGAAGCAACCACACACGGATGTTTCTCTCCCTCTCTCCTTCCCTTCCTCTCTCTAAAGATAAATAAATAAAAATCTAAGAAAAAAAGAAATAAAGAATACAGTATCTGAAATAAATGATACACTGGGAGATATAAACTGTAGGTGAGATGAAGCAGAAAATCGTATCAGTGATTTGGAAGACAAGGTAGAAAAAATACTGAGACAGAACAGCATACACACACACACAAAAAAGAAAAACAAAATGAAAAGAGCTTAAGAAACATTTGGACCACATGAAGCATAGAACATCTTCATTATGGCAATAACAGAAGGAGAAGAGAATTACCAAGGGATCAAGAACCTATTTAAAGAAATAATGACCAAAAGCTTCCCTAATCTGGTAAAGGAAAAAGTCACAGAAGTCCAGGAAGCTCAGAGTCCTCCAAGTTGGACCCAAAGAGACCTACACTAATACCATAATTAAAGTGACAAGGATTAAAGACAAGGAGAGAATCCTAAAAGCTGCAAGAGAAAAGCAGGGAGTTACCTACAAGGAAGCACCAATTAGATCAACATCTGATTACTCAACAGAAACATTTCAGGCCAGAAAGAAGTGACATGAAATATTCAAGGTAATGAAAAGCAAGGACCTACAACCAAAGCTACTTTATCCAGCGAGATTATCATTTAAAATTGAAGGAGAAATAAGTATCTTCCCAGACAAGAAAAAGCTAAAGGAGTTTGTTGACACCAGACCCGTTTTGCAACAAATGTTAAAGGCTTTGCTTTAAGAAGAAAAGAGAGAAAGAAAAAAAAAAGACAGAGGAAAACAATCTAACAGTAAAATGGCACTGCATAGGTATCCATCAACAATCACCTGAAATGTTAATGGCTTAAAGGCTCTGACCAAAAGGCAGAGGGAAGCTCAATAGATAAGAAAATAAGGCCCATATATATGCTGACTCCAAGAGACCCATCTCAGATCTAAAGATACAATGGACTAAAAGTAAAGGTATGAAAAAAGATATTTCATGCAAATGAAAAAGAAAAAATAAGCTGGGGAAGCAGTACTTATATCCAACAAAATAGACTTTGAAACAAAGGCTATAGTAAGAGACAAAGGACACTACGTAATGATAAAGGGCATAATCCAACAAGAGGATATAATCCTAACATAAACCTTTACACACTCAACATAGGAGCTACTAAATATGTAAAGCAAATCCTGATGGACATAAAGGGACAGACAGACAGAAATATAGTCATAGTTGTAGATTTTAACATCCCACTGATTTCAATGGAAATATTTTCCAGGCAAAAAATCAACAAGGAGACTGTGGCCTTAAACAACAAACTAGATCAAATAGATTTAATTGATAGCTTCAGGGCATTTCACACCAAAGCAGCAGAATATACATACTTTTCTAGTGCACATTTTCTCTGACCACAATGCTATGAAACTAGAAATCAGTCATGAGAAGAACATTGACAAACATGCAAAGGTATGGAACATACATAACATGCTATTAAACAATTAATGGGTTACAGATGAGATCAAGGAAGAAATCAAAAGATACCTGAAACAAATGAAAATGAGGACACAACAATCCAAAATCTGTGGGACACTGTGAAAGAAATCCTAATAGAGAAATTTCATAGCATACAGGCATATATCAAAAAACAAGAGAAAGCACAAATAAATGATCTAACTTCACACTTAAAGGAACTAGAATAATAACAACAAACAAAGCCCAAAGTGAGTAGAAGGAAGGAAATAATAAAGATTAGAGGAGAAATAAATGAAATAGAGTCTAAAAAATGATACAAAAGATCAATGAATCAAAGAGCTGGTTCTTTGAAAAGATAAGATTGACAAACCCTTAAACCAGATTCATCAAGAAAAAAAGAGAAATGACCTAAATAAATAAAAACAGAAAGAAAGAAGGGAAATAAAAATTGACACCAAAGAAATACAAAGGATTGTAAGAAAATATTATGAGCAATTATATGCCACCTAACTGGACAACCTGGACCAAATGGATAAATTCCTAGAAACATACAATCTTTCAAAATTAAATCAGGAAGAATCAAAGGACCTGAATAGATAGATTAGACCTAGTGAAATTGAAGCAGTTATTAAAAAACTCCCAACAAACAAAGTCCTGGACCAGATGGCTTCAAAGGTGAATTTTACCAAAGAAACCGAAACCCAACAACTCTCCTCAAACTATTTTATAAAATTCAGGAGGAGGGAAGGCTTCCAAACTCATTTTTGGAGGCCTGTGCTATCCTAATTCCAAAACCAGTTAAAGACACTACAAAGAAAGAACATGATAGGCCAGTATCCCTGATGAACATAGATGCTAAAGTTCTCAATAAAATATTAGCAAGCCAAATGCAGCAATGCATCAAAAAGGTCATACACCATGATCGAGCTGGATTTATTCCAGAAATGCAAGGTTTTTACAATGTTTGCAAATCAATCAATGTGATTCACCACATAAAAAAATCAAGGGTAAAAATAAAATGATCATATCATTAGATGCAGAAAGAATTTTTGACAAAATCCAGCATACATTTATAATCAAAATGCTAAGCAAAATGGGAACAGAGGGAACATGTCTAAACATATTAAGGCCATATACGATAGATCCACTTCCAGCACCATAATCAATGGGCAAAAACTACAAACATTGCCCTTAAGATCTGGAACAAGACAGGGATGTCCACTTCACCTATTTTATTCAGTATAGTACTGGGAGTCCTACCCACAGCAATCAGACAAAAAAGAATAAATAAAAACCATCCAAATTTAAAATGAAGAAGTAAAACTTTTATTTGCAGATGACATAATACTGTACATAGAGGATCCCAAAGATTTCACCAAGAAACTGTTGGATCTGATAAATGAATTCAGCAAAGTACCAGGATATGAAATTAATATCCAAAAATCTGTTACATTTAATATGTCAATAATAAACTAAAAGAAGGGGATATTAAGAAAACAATCCCAATCACAGTTGCTTCAAAAAGAATAAAATATATAGGAATAAACCTAACCAAGGATGTAAAAGTCCAGTACTCAGAAAATTATAAGATACTGAAGAAAAGAATTGAAGATACAAATAAGTGGAAGCACATACAGTGTTCATGGATAAGAAGAATTAACATCATTAAAATGTCCATACTACCCAAAATAATTGATAGATTCAATACAATTCCTATCACAATTCCAATGACATAATTCACAGAACTAAAACAAATATTTCAAAAATTTATGTGGAACCGCAAAAGGTCCCACATGGCAACAGTGATCCTGAGAAAGGACAAAGTTGGAGAAATCACAGTACTTAATACCAATCTATACTACAAGCCCATAGTAATCAAAACAGCCTGGTAGTGGTATAAAAACAAACACATAGATGAATGGAACAGAATAGAGAGCCCAGAAATAAACCCACACCTTTATAATCAATTAATATTGAACAGAGGAAGCAAGTACATAATGTTCTAAAGATAGTTTATTCAATTGATGATGTTGGGAAAACTGGACAGATATATGCAGAAAAATAAAACCAGACCATCTTACATTATACACAAGAATAAATTCAAAATGGATCAAAGACTGAATGTTAGACCAGAAATCATAAAAATCCTAGAATAAAATATAGGCAACAAAATCTTTGACATTGCTTGTAGCAATTTTTCATTGGATATGTCTCCTCAGGCAAAGGAAACAAAGCAAAACAAAAAAAAGTCATATTGGACTATATCAAACAAAACATTTGAACAGCAAAAGAAATTTTCAAGAAAATTTTAAAAAACATTCCACAGAACAGGTGAACATATTCACCAACACAACTGATAAGGGGTTTATATCCAAAATTTATAAATTACTTACAAAACTTAACATAAAAAAACCCAACCTAATTAAAAATGAGCAAAGTATCTGAATAGACACTTCTCCAAAGAGGAGATACAAATGGCCAATAAACATATGAAAAGATGCTCAAGGTCACTAATCATCAGAGAAATAAAAATTAAAACCACAATGAGATACCATCTCACACCAGTCAGAATGGCTATCATCAATAACTCCACAAACAAGTACTGGCCAGGATCTGGAGAAAGCTGAACACTTTTTGCACTGTTGGTGGGAATGCAGACTGGTGCAGCCATTGTGGAAAGCAGTATGGAGATGGCTCAAAAAATTAAAAATGGACCTGCCTTTTGACCAAGTGATTCCACTTCTGGGAATGTATCCAAATGAATACAAAACACTAATTTTAAAGAATATAAGCACCCCTGTGTTCATTGCAGCATTATTTACAATTGCTGAGATATGGAAGCATCCCAAGTGTCCAATAGTAGATGAGTGGATAAAACAACTATGGGAATTTTACATAATGAAATTCTACTAGATCATTACAAAGAAGAAAATTTTACCCTTTGGAACAGGATGGAAGGACCTGGAGAACATTATTGTAAGTGAAATAAGCCACTTATTGTAAGTGAAATAAGCTAGAAAGACATATAGCATATGATTTTATTCATATGTGGAATCCAATGAACAAATTAAACTAACAAACAAAACAGAGACTCATAGATGAAGAGCAGATGGCAGCTAGTGGTGGGGGAGGTTGGGGTTGGAAGGATCTAGCAAAAATGAAAAAAGACTAATGGACATGGACAACGATATAGTGATTGCTCAGGGTAGGAATTATAAGGGGCTAAATGGTAATGGAAAAATACAGCAATAAAGATTAAATAATAAACAAACAAAAAAACAAATAAAATCTTAAAAAAGAGAAGATGACTAAAATATTTCTATGGACACTTTTTAATGTATCCATAGACACATATAAACCAACAAAATTACTTCCAAATAACTCTTATAATATAAATAATAATAGCATGAAAACAATGGAATTCAGAAAGTAATTAGTATTTAATGATAATATATTGTACGTGAGAATTTGAGGGATCAAGCTTAATATTGGTAAGAAAATCTTTCTGCTCTACATGATTGTTAGAAAAATAAAATTGAAGGTTGAACATTCAAGCATAGCTATTAAAAAAACAGACATTTCAAAGAAACTGCATAGGAAATATAGTAAAGATAAGAGTGGGAATTCCTCCAATAGAAAATAAAATACTGTAATAGAAAATTACAAAGTTTCTTAAAAAATAATAAGATAAATTTTAGCACATTTGATTAATCAAACCAGAAAACACAAATAAGAAATTCAAGTGGTGGCCCTGGCTGGTGTATCTCAGTGGATTGAGCGTGGGCTGGAAACCAAAGGGTTGCCAGTCTGGTTCCCAGTCAGGGCACATGCCTGGATTGTGGGCCAGGTCCATAGTGAGGGCCATTTGAGAGGCAAACATACATTGCTGTTTCTCTCCCTCTCTGTCTCCTTCCCTTCCCCTCTCTCTAAAAATAAATAAAAAATCTTAAAAGAAAAGAAAAGAAATACAAGAGGAACCTAGTTAACAAAACAAACAAGCAAGCAAAAGTATAACCAGAGACACTGAAATAAAGAACAAACTGACAGTAACCAGGGGGGAGGGGGGCGGGATAACAGGGGAAAGGAAGGGGAAGGGTTGTCAAGGAACACGTGTAAAGGACCCATGGATAAAGCCAAAGTGGGACAGGATTGAGAGAGGGAGGTCAGGGTGGGTGGGGCAAAAATGAAGACAACTGCACTTGACAAGTAAAAAACAAGAAATACAAGAGTAAGTAGTCAGATAAACTGCAACAGAACATAGATTTTACATAAGAAAAAATACTTGGAAAGCATAAACAAGTCAATAAAAAAGTTTATGAAATGGGCAATTTCAAAGAGAATTATACTTAAAAATTGCCTCTAAAGCACATGTCAATGATTTTTGTGAAGAAATATGTAGATTTAATGGAAAAAAGAAAAGTATTCTTTTTTATTGATTTAATGGCACATACAAAGATGTTAAAATATAAAATTACTCTTATTCAATCAATTTTCATTTACAGAAACATTAAAATGGGAAATTTATGATTGAACTTAATCTGAGAAAATCCACACATAGAAACTTTTAAAGGTATAGTTGTGGCTGAAAGTACATTTTGTTTCTACACACTCATTATATGCAAGTTAAAAACACAGGTACATTTTTTAAATGCTGACATGCAAAAACTATACTTGTCAATAAATAAAAATATAAATAACTATATAAAACAATTAATAAAATAATTATGAAGCTTTACTTGGAGATACACATTCCTAAATAAATGAAAATTCATACCCTATACTTATGAAGATTAAATATTATAAGGACTTTCATTCATATCATGTTAATCTTTGAATTTGGATAAATCAAAAAAAACCTTCAAATAAATTGACAATCTGATCATAAACATTTTGTGAACAGAGGTGAATATATTTAGTTAAATCTTACTTTACCAATAACAAGTCATATAAACAGTAGATTATTCATTAAGTTACTTTGAGTTTTTTTATTTATATATTAAAAAATAAGTTTGAACCTCTATTTTACACCATGCACAAAATCACAAAATTGTTTTTTTTAATTACTTTATTGTTATTCAATTACAGTTGTCTGTATGCTCTCCCCTCTCCTTCCCCCATCCCCTCCAAACCCACCTCCCTCCCCTGCCTCCATCCTCCCCTTTGGTTCTGTCCATGTGTCCTCTATAGTGGTTCCTGAAAACCCTTCTCCCCACAATCCCCTCCCCCCTCCCCTCTGGCTATTGTTAGATTGTTCTTAATTTCAATGTCTCTGGTTATGTTTTGCTTGCTTTTTTCTTTTGTTGATTATGTTCCAGTTAAAGGTGAGGTCATATGGTATTTGTCCCTCACCACCTGACTTATTTCACTTAGCATAATGCTCTCCAGTTCCATCCATGCTATTGCAAAGGGTATAAGCTCCTTCTTTCTCTCTGCTGCATAGAATTCCATTGTGTAAATGTACCATCGTTTCTTGATCCACAAAATTGGTTTTATGTAAATAAAGACACATACATATATGCTTGTATAGATACAGTTATATATATA
>PVJI01029723.1:0-14984 GCA_004026765.1 Micronycteris hirsuta
AGTGAAGTAAGCCAGGAAGTGAGGGACAAATACCATATGATCTCACCTTTAACTGGATCATAATCAACAAAAACAGAAAGCAAGCAAAACATAACCAGAGACATTGAAATTAAGAACAGTCTAACAATATCCAGGGGGGAGGGGGGAGGGGACAATGGGGAGAAGTGTTTTCAGGAATCACTGTAGAGGACACATGGAAGGAACTAAGGGGGAAGGGGGAGGCTGGGGGGGTATGTGGGGCTGGGGGGAGGGGAGAGGGGAGGGGAAAGGATGCAAATAACTGTAATTGAACAACAATAAAGTAATAAAAAAAAAGACAACTAATCACTACTAGAGCCATTGTATGGAAAAAAACTAAACAAATCTTTTGGCCAGCCCAATATAATAGAATATTAAAGGCTTAAAGTGTTTAAAATTTACAGTATAAGTTACTTGCTTCTAATTGAACTTGACAGTTTAAAGAAAGAGAAGAGCTTATATCAAGGCAAAAGCAGAAAGCTATGCCATTTCTATGATTTTATTCAGACTCATCTCTTGTAGCCACTGACCTGAGATAGCCAAAGCAAAACTTAAATTCTGATTCTCAGGCTATTATATAAAAACATTGATTTACCAGATGGTTTACATAAAAGTTATATTTGGATTGGGAGGGAGTGGGATTCCAAGAATTGAAATGGAGACTTGTAGGAATCATATAACTCAGCACCTCAAACTCCACAGTCTTTCTTCCTATCCTGGTTAATGGGGCTGTTCATTACTTGAAGACTCTGTAACAACCTTGCTGAGTATATTACCTTAAAAAGGAGAGATGATTTCACCTGACTTCTTAGCCCACTACTTCTGATCATTGTCACACCTAAAGTACAAGCAAGTCATGTCAGGCCCCAGTTGACAAATTACAAATTTACTAATGTGTATCAACAAAAATCAGAATAGTTTCAGTAAGTGCTATAGCAAGGAAAGCAGAACAAAACACTAGATCAGGCTAAATTTATTATTTAGGAAGAATGAGGAGATTTCATTGTATTAGCTTAAGATGGTAGAAGTAATTCCAATTATTTATTCAGTTGGACTCAAAAAGGAGACCAGAATAAAGGAAGTAGAGATGCTAAAATTGTCTTGGTATGGTGTTGGTGAAGGAATCCAAAGACAGGAAGATAGAAAGTTTGTAGTGGATTTATTATTCATTACCTATTCACCCATTTAGCTAACATGGATTGGTACTTTATACTTAGAGCCCCTGCCATAATTTTCTTTAGCAGTGTGTGAAATACATAGGCAGTGAGCCAAGTTATCTAAATTGATAACTTGTAGTTAAATCTGAAAAATGATTAGCAGTAACCCAGTACTCCTTTCCTGACCCTTTCCAGACACAAAGTAACTAATACATCCTTTCCAAGGACAAAATGTAGGGCATCCAGTAACTGGATGAAGTGTACTTCATTAGTGACTAGAGATAGTTAATGCCCACTGGCCTTGGAAAGTGGAGGGAAAAGTTATCAACACTGCTTTGTGGCCACTTGGAGTACCAGCCAGTTGTGATATGTTATTAATTAAGCCACAGCCTAAAAGTTGCATGAAACTGCTAGGTCCCAATTGGTGGGGTCAGTGGGAAATTATATGTTAGGTCAGTCATTCTCAACCGCGGTGACTTTGCCCACCAGAGGATATTGGCAATGTCTATAGGCATTTTCGGTTTTTGCATGTGGAAAAATTTATACTGGTACCCAAAAAGTAAAGGACAGGGATGCTGTGAAACATCCTACAATGCACAAGATAGCCTCCTTTTTCCAAGCAAAGAATTATAGACCCCTAAATATTAATATTCCCAAGATTGATAAACCTTGGGTTAGGTGTATATAAAATATGTACTGGAAATAGAGACTGACCAGCCCTGCCATGCTGAATGTAGAGTGAAGGTGATCATACATTGTCTTTAAGGGGCCAGATAGTAAATATTTGGGGCTTTGTGGATCATATGATCTTTGTTTCAATCACAGATAATACATAAAGGAAAGAGAATGTGTTCCAGTAAAACTTTGTTTACACAAACAGGTCATGGACTGGATTTGGCTCATAGGCAGTACTTGGCAAACCCCAGATATAGAGATCAGCCTGAATATCATTGCTATAGTGGTATTGTCATTTATTGTATGATGCTTATTAACAACTACTTTATTGTTTTATAATGCTTTTTATTTTGCAATGAACCCTTTCAGTTACAATGAGATAAAAAATTATGTGATTATTAATAACAAATGGACTACTGAATTTCTACTTCTCATAAAAGTTGATCATGACCATGTAGTTTGCACAAAAGTTTTGGAGACATTTACCATCCACCCTGGGAGCCAAAATAATATAATTGACTATGTAAAATCCAGAGACATATATCTACTAGGGATACATAAATATCTACTTTGAAATGTAGTAATTTATTTAAGAAGCCTGGGCCTGAGGTTTTAACATGTACATCTTCAGAAAGTATATTTATATATCACTCTGTAAAGTGTGACTTTTCATTCAGATCAAATAACTGTTTTACTAAATTAATGTTATAATTTTTATTCCGAATTCTCATGTGCACGCATTAAAAATGAAATGGTATATGTTAACAGAGGAACTGCAAAAAAGAATTAAATGAGGTCAGTTTTCTACCAGCGGTACTGAAAAATTCAAATGGAAAAATATGTGAATCTCGATGGGTCAATTTTATTTTCACACAATTCATGGAATCAAAGTTTTGTTTTAGAAGTTCATTCTGTCAAAGGGAAAATATGGCACTTTTACTAATTCAAATGAAAATTAGTTTAAAAGTTTATCATAGAAGATACAGTTGTTTGTGATATAACATGAAAATAATATTTTGTGAAACTCAGTGCCATAGTGAAAACAACGTTTTTACTAAGTGGAGATGTGTAAAGAGTAACAGTGTACTTGAAATTGGTTAACATGCACACATGATTCAAAACTGAATCCAAAAAACTGTGATATTATAAAAACCAAAATGTAAAAGGCAGTTGTCAACAAGTGCTGTATTACTGAAGTAAAACAAATACACATTACCAAAATAAAACTTTTGTGATAAAATTGACATAGAATACAAATATATTTTAGGCTAGCAGTACATGGTTTCTGTCAGGCCTAGGAAAATGCCTATAGGAAGACAGGGACATTTTTTAAATATATTTTATTGATTATGCTATTACAGTTGTCCCATTTCCCCCCCTTTCTTCCCCTCCACCCCCACCCCCCCATTCCCCGCCCTTTAGTTTTTGTCCATAGGTCATAAACATAAGTTCTTTGGCTTCTACATTTCCCATACTATTCTTAACCTCTCCCTGTCTCTTTTCTGCCTACCATTTATGCTACTTATTCTCTTCACCTTTTCTCCCTCTCTCCCCCTACCACTCCCCTGTTGATATTCCTCCATCCCTTATATGAATCCCTTTAACATTTCATATAATAAAGGCTGGGTGATGATGAACTCCTTGAACTTGACCTTCTCTGAGAAGCACTTTATCTGCCCTTCCATTCTAAATGAAAGTTTTGCTGGATAGAGTATTCTTGGATGTAGGTCCTTGCCTTTCATGACTTGGAATACTTCTCTCCAGCCCCTTCTTGCCTGCAAGGTCTCTTTTGAGAAATCAGCTGACAGGGAAATTTTTAAATCAAAATGTACTTTAGGTATATTATAATTTTTAAATTTATAGTTTGGCCTTCTTATTCCCTAAAGGGCCATAGTGGACAACATCAAAGTAATATCTCTATAAAAGCAAAATATTTATTCTGCAACATTAACAAGAATGAAAATTAAATTTTTTGATAACAACTTTATATATCTTCTGGAAAGAGTTGCTTTCCTCTGATTTGTACAAGAAGCCACCCATGTCTTTTAACTTTTATATGTGTAAAATACCACAAAATGACATTCTTTGTTATTTTTTCTAGGCTTCTTGCTGACCTCTACAGAAAGCACTTGGACTCTTAAGAAATACAATGAGACTTCCAGCCAAGATGGAGGCATAGGTAGACACACTGTGCCTCCTTGCCCAACCAAAAGAGGAAAAACAACAATTTACAAAACAAAAACAGACATATCTGACAGAAAACTGAACTGAGTGGAAGTCCAACAACCAAGGAGTTAAAGAAGACACGTTCATCCAGACCGGTAAGCGGGGTGGAGCTGGCTGGAGAGCATGCAGCGAGACGTGGTTTGTGGAGCAGTACCGGCAATGCTCCAGCTGCCCGGAGAAGCCTGTGGTGGGCACACCTGGCCAAAATACGGCGGGCACACATGGCAAAACCAGGGCTAAGACTGGTGGACCAGGCGGTCCCTCATTCGCACGAAGATAAACCAGGAGGAAAAGCTGGGGAGCGGAACAGACCACGTGGCCCACCAATGCAGGAAAATAAAGCCTCAAACCACTAACTGAATACACCTGTGGGGGCTAAGGTGGCAGCGGGAGGAACTCCCAGTCTCACAGGAGAGTTCACTGGGGAGACCCACAGGGACTTGGAACTGTGCAGGCCTGCCCACTCACCCTGGAGCCAGCAAAGAAGGGCCCAACTTGCTTGTGGGTAGCTGGGGAAATGCGGAGAACAGAGCAAGCGCCATTGTTCTCTCAGACCCTGCCCCCACAGACAGCATCACAACACAATGACGTGGGTTAGCCCGCCCTGGTGAACACCTAAGGCTCCGCCCCTTAAAGTAACAGGTGCACCAAAAATGGCCCAAATGAAAGAACACATCAAAGCTCCAGAAATAATACAACTAAGTGATGAAGAGATAGCCAACTTATCAGATTCACAGTTCAAAACAATGATAATCAGGATGCTCACAGGATTGGAAGAAAGATGGTCGCAATTAGTTGAACAAATGGAGGATAATATAAAGGAAATTAGGGGAAATTTGCAGGGAACCAATAAGGATGAGAAGGAAACTGGGACTCAAATTGACAAAGTGGACCAGCAGAAAGAAAAAAACATCCAACCAGAAAAGAATGAAGAAACAAGAATTCAAAAAATAGAGGAGGGGCTTAGGAACCTCCAGGACATCTTTAAACACCCCAACATCTGAGTCATAGGGGTGCCAAAAGGAGAAGAGGAAGACCAAGAGATTGAAAACTTATTTGAACAAATAATGAAGGAGAACGTCCCCAAGCTGGTGAAGGAAATAGACTTTCAGGAAGTCCAGGAAGATCAGAGAGTCCCAAAGAAGTTGGACCCAAAGAGGAACACACCAAGACACATCATAATGACATTACCCAAGATTAAAAATAAGGAGAGAATCTTAGAAGCAGCAAGAGAAAGGGGGAGAGTTACCTACAAAGGAATTCCCATAAGACTGTCAGCTGATTTCTCAAAAGAGACCTTTCAGGCAAGAAGGGGCTGGAGAGAAGTATTCCAAGTCATGAAAGGCAAGGACCTACATCCAAGAATACTCTATCCAGCAAAACTTTCATTTAGAATGAAGGGCAGATAAAGTGCTTCTCAGATAAGGTCAAATTCAATGAATTCATCATCACCCAGCCTTTATCATATGAAATGTTAAAGGGATTTATATAAGGCATGGAGGGATATCAACAGGGGAGTGGGAGGGTGAGAGAGGGGGAAAGGGTGAAGAGATTAAGTAGCATAAATGGTAGGTAGAAAAATGACAGGGAGAGGTTAAGAATAGTATAGGAAATGTAGAAGACAAAGAACTTAAGTTTATGACCTATGGACAAAAACTAAAGGGCGGGGATTGGGAGGTGGGGGTGGAGGAGAAAGGGGGGAAATGGGACCATTGTAATAGCAAAATCAATAAAATATATTTAAAAAATAGTCACAGGGATGCAAAATACAGCATAGGAAAAATAGTCAATAATCTTGTAAAAACTATGTATGGTATCAGCTATGTAGTAGACTTACCAGGGTAAAAAATTCATAAGTTATATAAATATCCAATCATTATTTGTACTCTTGAAACTAATATAATATTGCATGTCAACTGTAATTAAAATATAAGTTAAAAAACAAAAATAAAAACAAAGGATTGGACAAAATAAATGGAAAGGCAGATAAAGTGCTTCTCAGATAAGGTCAAGTTCAAGGAGTTCATCATCACCCAGCCTTTATTATATGAAATGTTAAAGGGATTTATATAAGGCATGGAGGAATATCAACAGGGGAGTGGTAGGGGGAGAGGGGAGGACAAGGTGCAGAGAATAATTGCATAATTGGTAGGTAGAAAAGAGACAGGGGGAGGTTAAGAATAATATAGGAAATGTAGAAGCCAAAGAACTTATGTGTATGACCCATGGACAAAAACTAAAGGGTGGGGAATAGGGGTGTGTGTGGCAGAGGGGAATAGAGGGGGGGAAATGGGACAACTGTAATAGCATAATCAATAAAATATATTTAAAAAAAGGAAATACAATGAAATACAGAACAGTTCACTAATGAGGAGTTAAATTGATGGTCTGTCTCTGCTGTTCTGAGATATTGTTGACATGAATTTAATAATGGTATCACTGAAAAGGTTATTAAGCTTCAACTACAGTCAATTAAGGACCTGCAGAGAAGGGCGAAAGTGACTTTTCTGCTCTTCTGCTACTCTAACCTGTGTTCCCTCTGGTAGACATTTGTTGTTTCCAACTGTCCAACATACACTGCATCTTCCCAAGAGTTTCCCAATTTTCTTTTGGAGAAGTAGCTCTCCCTCATTAGGGTTGTCTTGTGATGTAATTCTAGGCTCTTGCTTCACTCTTCAGAAGACAGAGCTATTCAGTCCTTCCTCGCCTTGTCCACTTCAAGAGCTAAGATGGAGAAGTTGACCTGAGCTTGGCTAATAAGACGCTCTCTCCTGAGACTTTGAATCTTGAGCATCTGATGCACAGAAGCAATTGGAGGTCATGTACTAATTAGTCACTTCATGCTTTGATTTGGTGGCTATGGATTCTGTGGCCTAGACATATTAGAGTGACTAGTTTCTTCAGACTCCCAAGTCTGACTTTAGTTCAGCAGAGCTTGTTTCACTTACTTGTAAACAGCAAACCCTAACGGACACATTCTTCTTTAGCAGTGCTTTCCCCTACATCCATCCCAAATAAATTATTCTATAATCTGTCCACCCTGCTTGTCTCTGAGGATGTCATTTCCTGCTAAAGGTAATTTGCATTAGGTGTTAAGGACTTAGTGTGTTATTCTTCCTAACAGTATTAGAATGGTGAAAGGATCATTAGTGAGAAGACAGAGGACAAGAATTGAAGGGTAGATGTTTAGACAATTGGTTCCCATAAGAACATAGAGTGAAATGCTGCCATTTATTGAAGACTTTGCTTCATGTACGTCATAGTGCTAGGTCAGCACTTTACATACAATCCCCATGACAATGCTTTGAAGAAGTTATTATTATGACCTTTTTTTTTAAAGATTTTATTTATTTATTTTTAGAGAGAGGAGAAGGGAGGGAGAAAGAGAGGAAGAAACAGCAATGTATGGTTGCCTCTCACGTGGCCCTCACTGGGGACCTGGCCCACAACCCAGGCATGTGCCCTGACTGGGAATCGAACCAGGACCCTTTGGTTCCCAGCCCGCACTCAATCCACTGAGCTACACCAGCCAGGGCTATTATGACCATTTTATAGATATAAAATAAGAGGCTTAGAACAGTAAAAGAGTTTGTTAAAAGTCACCCAACTAATATTTGACTCCAAAGTCATTTTAATAACCACTATCATGGAGTGCCTTTCTGTATGATGGGAGTCTTCTTGGGAAAGAAAGATTTTCTCTTTCAGTTGCTCTGTATGTGTGCTTTACCACATCTGTTTAGAACTGGCCCAGCACATGCAATCAAGTATAACATGCCAACGTGTAGGCTGACATTTCTTTTCTGTATGAAAATACGTGAGTTAGTTGGGCCAGGCGAGCAATGTCCTTGTCTAGTTGTTGCTGTTAAGACTCAGCTATTATTTTAGTATATTGCTGAGGTATAATTTACATATAGAAAAATGCACAGATATGTGTACAGTCTGAAAAATTTTAACACGTGTATACATCATGTTACCATCACCCAGTTCAAGATGTAAACATTTCCATCTCCCAGAACTATCCTTTATTCTTCTCCTTTCTAGTTAATTCCTGCACCCCCCAAAAATAACAAGTTTTTACTTTTTTATCCTCACCCAAGGACATTTTATTTATTGCTTTTAGAGAGAGAAGAAGGGAGGGGAAAATAAAGAGAGAGAGAAAGAGAGAGAGAGATTGATTGGTTGCCTCCTATATGTGCCCCAGCTGGGGATCAAACCTGCAACCTAGGTATGTTCCCTGACCAGAAATTGAACCCACGACATTTTCGTCCGTGGGACAATGCTCCATCCAACTAAGCCACATTGGTCAGGGCCAGTTTTGAAATTACCATACATTTTTCTTGTTCTTAAAAGTCATATAAATGTAATCATATAATATGTAATCTTCTGTGTAAGGCTTCTTTCACACAAACTAATGTCGAGATTAATCCATGTTTTTGGATGTATCCTAATTAGTTTTTTTTATTACTCATACATTGTATACATATACAACAAAGATTTTTGTTAATTCATTTTCCTGTTGATGGACATTTGGGATATCTTCAGTTAATGGTTAGTCTGAATAAAGCTGCTCTGAACATTCTTGTAACAAGTCTTTATATATATGTATGCATTCATTTCTTTTGGTTAACTTTTTTTTGTTATTTTTAATTTTTTAAATTTTATTTTACTTTTGTTCAATTACAGTTATTTGCATCTTCTCCCCTCCCCTTCTCCCTTCCCCTCCAGCCCCTCTCCCACCCCCCCAGCCTCCCTCCTCCCTCTTAGTTCTGTCCATTTGTCCTTTACAGTGGTTCCTGAAAACCCTTCTCCCCATTGTCCCCTCCTTCCTCTCCCCTGTCTATCATTAGACTGTTCTTAATTTCAATGTCTCTGGTTATGTTTTGCTTGCTTTCAGCTTTTGTTGGTTATTATCTGGTTAAAGGTGAGATCATATGGTATTTGTCCCTCACTGCCTGACTTACTTCGCTTAGCATAATGCTCTCCAGTTCCATCCATGCTGTTGCAAAGGGTATAAGCTCCTTCTTCCTTTCTGCTGCGTAGAATGGTTAACATTTATTTAGAAGTGGAATTGCTGTATCATGAGGAAGGAATATATTAAATTTCATTAGAAACAACAAACATGTACAATTTTATATTCCTATCAGCAATGTTTGAGTGCTCCAGCAGCTCCACATCTTTACCCACAGTTGGTGTTTTTGATGTTTTCCATTCTGGTGGGTATATAGGTTTATCTCAGTGTAGTTTTAATTTTTATCTCCATAATGACTAATGATGACCACTTTTTTATATGTTTATTGGCAATTTGGATATCTTTTGTGAAGTGCCTGTTCAAGTCTCTCGTTCACTTTTTAAATTATTGTTGCCTGACTGTGAAAGCATGTAACACCATACTTGATCAACCACACAATCTGCATTCTGTACACACATCAGAGAACATACCATCAACTCAGAGGCATTCAATATTTACCCAAAGCTGAGCTTTGGTAATGAGAAAGGAGAACAGATTAATGGTTGCCAAGGATTGGGAGCAGTGATGGTGGTGGGAGGGAGGTGGCTATAGCTATGAAAATCCTTGTGATGGAATTGTTCTATATCTTGACTATGTTGGTTGTCACATGAAACCACACAGGTGATAAAATTGCAGAGAACTAAATAAACACACACAAATGACTGTATAAAACTGGTGAAACCTGAATAAAATTAGCAAATTGTATCAATGTCAATTTCCTAGTTATGATATTGTACTGTAGTTAGGCAAGATGTTATCACCATTGGGGGAAACTAGTGAAGGGTGCATGTGATCTCTATTATTTTTTACAGTTGCATGCAAGTCTACAATTAATTCAAGATAAAAAGTTTAAAACATCATTACTCATATAAAAGTACTGATAAAAAACTTAGTTCAAGCCAATGGATCTAATATTACAGCAAAAGGATTTAGGTAATTATGTATGATTCCATATAATAATGCATATTGGCCATTATATCCCCTATCAGTATAGCTAAGAGCTGTTTCAGTTACTATGACTGTGTAACAAATTACTCCAAAATTTGGTGGCTAGAAATAATGACAATGTATATTTGGCTCACAAATCTGTAATTTGAGCAAGACTCAGTAAGGATGGCTTATCCCTCTTCTCATTTTGGCATCAATTGTGGGGGTGATACTTCAAGACTGGGGACAGGAATCATTTGAAAACTCATTCACATATTTGCTGATTGATGCTAGCTGGTTGATACTTAGATCTTAGCTAGAAATGTTGACTAGAACATGTACACATGTCAACTAAAACATGTACGCATGTACTCCGAGGGGCAGCTTCCTCATAACATAGGGATTGAGTCAATGATGAGAATCTCCAGAGATACAGTGACTGATAGAAATTCAAGAACCTTTATGACCTAACCTCAGAAGCCATAGTCATAGTCCTGCTCAGATTTAAGGAGGGTAAACATAGACCACATCCCTTGATATTGACTTTCAACAATACAATGTAAGATGAACATACTGGAAGGAATATATTGGTGTTGCTGTATTTGGAAAATACAATTTAGTACAAGGACTGAGTAAATCCTCAATACACATTTTTTTAAAGATTTTATTTATTTCTTTTTAGAGAGAGGGGAAGCGGGGGAGAAAGAGAGAGAGAGAAACAGCAATGTATGGTTGCCTCTCACATGGCCCTCACTGGGGACCTGGCCTGCAACCCAGGCATGTGCCCTGACTGGGAATTGAACCAGGACCCTTTGATTCCCAGCCTGCGCTCAATCCACTGAGCTACACCAGCCAGGGCTTCAATACACATTTTTAATGAATGAAGGAAGGGAGGGCAACTAACCAAATGTATACCTTCTTACCTCTCCTTGCAAAACCCTTGCCCTTTTCTTTGCCCTACTGAGAAAAAACTTCAGTCCTGTTTCTTTGAGACTGAAAAGTCTCTTGGCATCTCCCTGAGTACAGTGACTGGCACTGTGGTTTTGCAGTGTGTTAAGTTTGCAAGGCTGACCTACATATCCCAGAAATCCCTTTCCTATTTGTTTCTTAGGAAGGATATGGTAGGCCACAAGAGAAATTCTTATGTGAAATTTGGAAGGAAGACGAGAACAGCAGCCATTTTGTAGCTCACACACATTGTCACTGATCTGCTAACTCATCTCATTAGAATGAGACAACAACTGGGCTTTCAACAGCTCCACCATGTCTTGGCTCTTTCTTCAGCTGCTTATATTCCTGAGCTGGGTGTGTGGGTTTAGCTCTGTGATGAAGGGTCCCTAGCTTCCACATGACCACCATCCTAGTGAGGTTAGCAGCAACAAAAACTGACACAGGTAGCAGACCATACTGTGGTGTTCAGCTTGTGCTTGTGGATTCCAACTCATTCTTGTTTTCCCTTACTTCATATCCATTTTCCCTTCCCCCACTTCCTTCTCTGCGACTTTAAGCTCCAGCCTCAGAAGCCAAGACAACAATCTTACAGAGACTGCTTAACTAGCTGCCACTATTGTGTAAGTTCAGATCCCTGTGACAAATCCCTTTTATGTATGCATGAATGTGTGTGTAGTGGTTTTGCTTCTCTGATTGAACACTTATGATACAGAATTTGACATCTAAAGGCCTCAGCTCAAGTATGAAAGTTCCTATAAATTAATTTTTAAACAGATTATTGAGAAATAATCGACATACATATTGATCAATTTTTCATTCATCCGACATTCAATAAATATTACATCCAAACTCTTCTATACCTCTATTCATCTAGTTTTTTTTATATTCAATAAACTATTTCTTTAAAAAGTATGACTAAGTGTGATTTAACTTTTGACATTTTTAATGAGCTGTTAAATAAATAAATGATGGAATAAATGTTTATGAGAACCTAGATCCCATTTTTCTGTGGGGGGCAAACATTACCAGAGATATAATGAATAATGGATTATCAGGAATGATTTTTTTTATTTAAGTCTCTTAAAGACAGAATGGAATGTTGGGAATTCAAGCTATAAAATATATATTTGAGTCTTAGCTAGGGTTGGAGGAGGAGCATTTCTGTATACCCTATTGTTTGGCTTTCATGTATGCTATGTCTCATGTAGTAGTACCTCCTGAGGAGCTGGAGGCAGGAAAACAGAATAAAAGAACAAAGAACCTCTTCATTCACACATCCCATACAGCTCTTCCTGGGATTGGGTATTCATTACTTTTCTACTCTGAGGAAGGGGAATTAAGTCGATTAACTAATTTGTACAAACTGATCTCCATCAACCAATCTTGTGATGGTCTTACCCACAAGGGCTACTGAGCTGTTTCTACACTGCATAAATTAGAATTTAAAATCTGTTGTACGGAGAGAAACATTACTGTGACTCATTTTTATCCTTGATGACAGATAAGCATCAGCTCGTGCATTTTTAGAGAGTTCACATTTCTGTGTAGATGTGTCTGTTTTGCAATTCAAATATTTTATCTTAATGACTGATATTAAAAGGCTGTAGTATTCCAATACCACCAGATATGTAAGACCCCTTAGACTTTCATTAATTATATGTAGTGTTCAGAGTACCTGGAAGTTATTTTCATGATGCCTAAATTTTGAAAGACTTAAAGCATATCACTTTTCCAGAGACTCTTTCTGAGTCTTCACACATCAAAGCATTCCAATGAACAAAAAGAAAATCCCTGAGTTTTATCTAAATTAGACCAAAGAATAATATAGACACAAAAGCTACACAACTGGGACACACTTGGATGACTGTCAAAAGTATTGATATACTGAAATACTTCCATATTGGTTGGTGAAGAGATGCTGCACTGAGCTTCAGAAGCCCCCTTACTCACCACCCCAGGCCCTACTCTGTTCCCCAGAACCCCAGAACCCCACATACCATGCCTTGATCCACCAAATACACAGCTATTGTCCACCACAGCAAGGTACCTTCAGGACCCTACTCCAACACAAATGAAATATAGGTGGCTGGCATGGAAGTTAGGAGATTGAAGTTGGAGCCCTTGTTTAACCTACCCAGGCCTCAGTTTACCCCATTTGTAAAATGAGGTAAAGATTATATCTAATGATCCTTTCAGTTCTATCTTGGGATTCCATGACTTAGAAACACCTGAACATTTTCCATATTTCATCTTGGAGGTTCTGGGTATCTTGTGGAAGGGAGAAAAATGATTAAAGGATAGCTTGTTCCAAAATGCTGTCCAAGCAATGGGATTTGCCAAGAAGAAAACAGTAAGCACTTCCAGCCAAGATGGATTTGTAAGTAGACACGCTATGCCTCCTTGCACAATCAAAAGACAAAAAACAACCATTTAAAAACAAAAAACACCCAGAACTGACAGAAAATAGAACTTTATGGAAGTCCGACAACCAAAATGTTAAAGACACGTTCATCCAGACCGGTAAGCAGGGAGGAGCTGGCATGTGGCGAGATAGAGGTTTGTGAAGCAGTGCGCGCAATGCTGTAGCAGGCCGGGGGGTACCGCAGATGGCGGACCTGGACCCGGTGGGAGCAGACAGTCCCAAATTCGCGTGCAGATAAACCGGGAGAAAAATGTTGAGGAGTGGAGCAGACCATGCAGCCCAGTGCTCCAGCAAGGGGAAATCAAACCTCAAACAACCAATCGAAAACACCTGTGGGGATTGAGGTACCAGCAGGACAAACTCCCAGCGTCACAGAGGAGTTCGTTGGAGAGACCCACAGGGTCCTAGAACAGGCCTGCCCGTGTGGGAATCAGCACCAGAAGGGCCCAATTTGCTTGTGGGTAGTGAGGAAAGTGACTGAAAGCCGTCAGAGAGTGGAGCAAGTGCCATTGTACCCTCTCAGACCACTTCCCCATGGACAGCCTCACAACACAACGACGTGGGTTACCCCGCCCTGGTGAACACTTAAGGCTCTGCCCCCTTATACGTAACAGGCACACTGAGAGAAAAAAATGACCCAAATGAAAAAGCAGATCAAAACTCCAGAAAAAAATACAACTAGGCCACGAAAGATGGCCAACCTACCAGATGCATAGTTCAAAACACTCGTAATCAGGATGCTCACAGAATTGGTTGAATTTGGCCACAAATTAGATGAAAAAATGAAAGATCTGCTAAATGAAATGAGGGGAAATATGCAGGGAACCAATAGAGATGGGAAGGAAACAGGGACTCAAATCAACAGAATGGACCAGAAGGAAGAAAAAAACATTCAACCAGAAAAGAATGAAGAAACAATAAAATGAGGAGAGGCTTAGGTACCTCCAGGACATATTTAAACGTCCCAACATCTGAATCATAGGGGTGCCAGGAGGAGAAGAGGAAGACCAAGAGATTGAAAACTTATTTGAACAAATAATGAAGGAGAACTTCCCCAAGCTGGTGAAGGAAATAGACTTCCAGGAAGTCCAGGAAGCTCAGAGAGTCCCAGAGAAGTTGGACCAAAGAGGAACACACCAAGACACATCATAATTACATTACCCAAGATTAAAAACAAAAAGAGAATCTTAGAAGCAGCAAGAGAAAAGGGGGCAGTTACTCACAAAGGAGTTCCCCGTAAGACTGTCAGCTGATTTCTCAAAAGAGACCTTACAGGCAAGAAGGGGCTGGAAAGAAGTACACCAAGTCATGAAAGGAAAGAACCTACATCCAAGATTACTCTATCCAGCAAAACTTTCATTTAAAATGGAAGGACAGATAAAGTGCTTCTCAGAGAAGGTCAAGTTCAAGGAGTTCATCATCACCCAGCCTTTATTATATGAAATGTTAAATGGATTTATATAAGGCATGGAGGGATATCAACAGGGGAGTGGTAGGGGGAGAGAGGGGGAAATGGTACAGAGAATAAGTAGCATAAATGGTAGGTAGAAAAGAGACAGGAGGAGGTTAAGGATAGTATAGGAAATGTAGAAGCAAAAGA